>CAXHWN010001436.1:0-12000 GCA_964020975.1 Hermodice carunculata
CGTTTAAATTTACTTTGAAAAATTCTTCTGGGAACCACACTTGAAATGTAACTGCTATCCTTACAAATTTTGGCTGTTGTAATGCAATTTTTGACTCCGTTTTTTATGGTTTGAGGCGTGATGTCACTAACTTTTGGCTGATGCTTAAAATTTGAACCAATGTACTTACTATATTTGCACATTCAAACACTTTTTTTTTTTTTGAAATACTCTCAGTTTAAAACAACATCATGTCTTTAACTACATGCCTAAAACACATAGCATTGCATAATCATGTTGTTTGGATTCTTGTTGATAGTCATTTTAGGTCTACGGGGGTTTTCTGATGGATTGATGTTAGTGTATGTGTCACTTTGTGGACTTATATGGATGATGATCATTCTTGAGATGGTAGTTGCAAGTAGTACCTTTTGAAATACTGAATTTTATTGACTTTT
This sequence comes from Hermodice carunculata, assembly GCA_964020975.1. Classification (NCBI taxonomy): domain Eukaryota; kingdom Metazoa; phylum Annelida; class Polychaeta; order Eunicida; family Amphinomidae; genus Hermodice; species Hermodice carunculata. Next base: position 438 of record CAXHWN010001436.1, read on the forward strand.
TCAACAAATTAGGAACCTGTGATTACAAATTCTCTGATGTGCTGCAAATTTTGCCCCCTTTCCATAAATTGTACGGTCCTATATGCGCATGAATGATGCACCTGTTGAAGCCAATTTACTGAAATAGGCCTATAATTTTAAACATTTTGGGGGGAATTCTGTCGTGTTAAAACTAGACATGGCCTTTTTGACCTTATGGACCTCTGCACATACATTTTGGTCTCTTTTGAGTCAATACGAACTATAAATTTATGTGTTTCAGCTATACATACCAAGGAACATTGCCTTTGGTCGGAATTGACTTGGATTTGTTTCATTAGGACTATGGTTTGGATATGGTAAGGACACTGTCTGAATAGCAGTTTATGTCAACATGGCTATGGAATGTTTTTTCTTGAATCTTCTCTAGTATGAGAGAAGCAACATTTTGAACTTTCTGTGGAGCAATCACGTGATCATTTCCTGGATCAATGAATTGGGATTCGATGGAATGTTTTTTCTTGAATCTTCTCTAGTATGAGAGAAGCAACATTTTGAACTTTCAGTGGAGCAATCACGTGATCATTTCCTGGATCAATGAATTGGGATTCGACGTCGAGCAATTAAAGAATTGCGACAGTGGTGACAGTACTAGGGGCCATATACACGAATTCCACAAGAGAACAGTCCGTGTTAAAGCCCTCATAATAGACGCCAATGATTCTATGGCCGACATGACAAGCGAAACTGCTCCTTCGAGTCCACCTACTCCTCCATACATACAGACTGAACAATTTGTTTGTCTTAGTGACGGACAGTTGAGGAATATTGCTGGGCAGTGTACAGAAAAGTCGACCGACAGGCACACTGCTTGGGGAGTAAAGCTGTTGTGAGGTTATTTGCACTTCCAAGTTTACATGCCTGCCCCCCCCCCCGTATAGAAATATGCCAATAATTTCTTCACCTTGACCTTATACATTCATATAAGTCTACATTTACAAAGCATTGCTTCTGAGCATAAGCAGTGCAAACGTGGCAAAATGGTTTTAGGTTAAACATATTTATTTCAACTGTGTCGCCCTATAGTTCTTCAGATTTGTATCCTGCATACAAAAATCACAGTAGTCACCAAAATGCAAAACAACGCAAAATAGTCCACTACAGTTAGAATGTACACATATTCATCCCTGTTCACAATAATACAAACAAGCGTAGGAAATTTCATAAAGTACACTTAGGAAGTAAGATTATGTAAATCAGCGACCAACTCAATTGAACATTACTGCTTATGCTTACCAGAATTAAAGTATGAAGGGTCTTGTATCTATGATGTATCTGTGGAAAGCATCACAAAATTGTATGTTGACGGGAATGGACAATTCGTTGCCAGCAAAGAGAAGAATATGATCTAGTCTGTCACTTCCTGTGTGTATAGTCAGATTGGGGTGGACGCCGGGAGCTATAATAGGGAAGATGCAGTTGAGAAGTTTGATTCTTTAAGTTCAATACTTTAGACAAAAGAACAGATAGTGTTGCAGATCATCAGTGGGGTAGGAACCAGGACATGTAGGTTGTGGGATGACGTTGACTTTAAAGAGATCAAAGTTAATTCTCTAGGATCCAAGACGAAGCTGGGTATGACAAATGTTAGCAAACCTGTGTCCTTGGGTATGGTAAACAGGAACATGATCCACTGCTAGTAGTGATGCTTCCAGTTTTGATTTGAATATTTCCAGGGAAATTGAGTCTCTTATATCGGAAGGAGATTGTTCCACAGTTTGATAGTGTCAGGTAGGAAGGATTTGTCTAAGCAGTTAGTTTTGAAATTAATGGAATGTATGGAGCTAGTATGGCGGAGGTTTTCAGCATTAAAACTTGGAGGAATTAGTTCAAAAATAGGAGAGTGTTAAGTTGTGATACATTTTATGAAGAAGAGATAACTTGATACACTTCCTTTTGCTGGCCAGTGTTGTACAATCACGTTCACCTAAGAGACTGCCCCGTGATGTGTGCTTTAATGCACCTGTGCATATTTTGGCAGCTTCAAATTGTATGGATTCAATAAGATCAGAGAGGCCCTGACCACAATTGTCAAACAGCACACAACCATATGCGAGTATTGGGGGAATCATAGTTAAATAAAGTTTAATCAGAGCTTTGTAGAAAAGTTTATATTTGAATCTAGGGAGAATGGCAATTCGCTGGCTCGCTTTGGTGGTAATACAGTAATATGAACATGCCAGGGTAAATCGCTACTGCGAGTAATACCAAGATGAATGTGTGAGTCAGCTGTAGGTATTTCAGAGTCTTCAAGACGAACAGGTGAATGGTGTGCTTTAACAAGTTTGGTTGAAAAATATAACAGAAAGAGACTTTAAAACGTTCAAGACAACATGCCACAACCTTCCCCAATTATGTAGAAAGGAGATAATAATGTTCAAGTGATTAGAAGTTTCGATGGAGTTATTAGCAACTTCAAGTAGACAGGTGTCGTCAGCAAAAGGTTTGACATTGCATGTAATATTGTCAACTAGGTCATAAACATATACCAGGAAGAGTGGGCCCAATATGGAACCCTGGAGCACACCAGCTTCAGTAGGTAGCCATGATGAAGTTTGGCCATGAATAATGACTCGTTGAAGTTGGTTTGATTGATAACTATCAATCCAGGCTACAAAAGTATCAGAGATGCCGAGTTGACCAATTTAAAAAAAAAAAAAAAAAGACTGAGAAGCCAAACCTTATCAAACAACTCAGACAGATCTAAAAACACCGTTCTGGCTTCTTTGGACTGTTCTAGGCCATTGTAGATATTGTGAAGGATGTACACAAGCTGATTCATAGTAGAGTCATTGGCCTTAAAGCCAGAATGTTTGGAAGTGAGTAGGTTTTTTGTGCCACATATTCATACAGCGCATTGAAGACTAGTTGTTCGAACACCTATGAAACATTACAGAGGAAAGAAGTAGGATGATAATTATTTTTCATCGGCCTGTTGGCCTTTACGAAGACAGGACATATGTTGGATCTCTTCCAAGCATCGGGAAAGAGAGAGCGACTGAGAAAAAGTTGTAAGATTTTCGTAAGTGGTTTACAGATCGAATCTGTTCTGTTCTTAAGTAGGATGTTCCCCGTACTATCTGGGCCTGATATAGAGGATAGTCTCAGGGAAGATAGAACCTGCTTGACACTGTCTTCATGAATGATAATATTGCGTCAACGTGCCTCAGTTTGGAACGTCAAATTGGACAGGGCTGGAGCATCGGCATCAGCTTGTGTTTTGCACTGGCTGGTAAAGTATGATTTATAAAATTTCACATTTCCCCGTGATGCGTAATAGGATATTGTTATCATCAGTGATTTGGGGTATATCATGGTGAATTCTGCATCCCAGGACAGACTTGGACAAGCCCTACCATTGTTTAGGATTAATATCTTTCTCATCAAGTCGAAGCTGGACATTAGAAAAGTAAGAACAGACAGATTTCTATAGTATGGTTACAACCTTGTTGCGATATTTTTTTTTGTAAAATTGGCATAACCTGTCAATCTTGAGGTGAAGGTCGTAATTATGGGGGCAGGGTTTGTTGGATGCTCACTTAAAGCTTTTCCATGCATGATTGTGACGTCTAATATGTTTTTTAATGTCTGCAGTCATCCAAAGTTTGTCTTTGTTTGGGCGAATGGTAACCTCCTTAAAGTGAATAAAGTCCTTTGCAGTAGATAGAAACATTAGACAAGTATGATTCGGCATCATCAATAGAATCAAAGACATCATGAGCAATGATCCAAGGGGCTGTAAAAAGGGCAGCATGAAGGTAACTAAAAATAGCTTTACTGAACCCCCATACTGATCTTTTGAAGGGCTTGTCCTAAAAAGGGAAAGGGAGAAAGAAAAAAAAAGATTACAGTGGTCAGAATTTGAGATTGGAGCAAGGATTCCAGAGTCCAGAACAAGACCTGTAGCGTCAGTAATGAAGGTTTAAAAAAAATCAGAGTATTAACTTGTCCCATTGGGTTCATCTATAAGTTGAAAGAGATTGTACCAATTCACAAGGTTGACCAGAGATAAACCTTAATCGCTGTCATGTTGGGAGTTCCACTCGATGCACCTGTCATTGAAATCGCCAGTAACAACTGGTGGACGATAGTAGTTACCAAATAATACTGTCCCACACTGGGTTAAAATTTCAACACAGGTGCATCTGCAATTTAGGCTTTCAAGATCCACACATCTTATACATGGTAAAGAAGAGTGAATAAACATCAAAACACCACCGGCTATTCCTGTTGTGCGGTCTGAACAATACGGAGGTTTGAAGTTATCCAGGAGGAGGAGCTGATGGGGGTAATGTTCACCTAACCTGATTTGAGATAAAGCAATAATGTTAAAGTTACCTAATTGGGCAAAGAGATGGATTTCGTCACGTTTTTACCAATACTTTGTATGCTGTGAACGTTAGAATGAAACAACATTAGGTGGTTGTTTCAGTTAATTGTGGAACGGGGGTTCGCGAGAACGTCTATAAAAAACAGGAAGAACATGTAAAGTAACAATTTAATGTGTGAAGTAATCTGTGGGTGAATGACGGCATTTACCCAGCCACTGTCCTCCAACCAATCCATAAGAACCTTCATGACTGCCATTTCGATGTATAATCCCCCAAGAAAAAACACATATCTGTCTTCTCCGTGTGGAAAGTCCCATTGAAGCTTCTTAGAAATTGCATAGAGAGGTTGATCCAAAGCTACAAATGGAATTTGACCAGGATTAAGATGGAGTCAATCAATGGAATCTTTCACTACTTTCATTGCATGACTTATCATGGCCGCAGACGTCAAGTATTCATGGAAGAGAGGTAGTAATGTACATATTCCATCAAGAAATGTATGATCTGGTTGCTGTCTTGAGTGGACAATACTTAAAGAGCCTCCGCAACGACGAATTTGGCTGTTAAAGAGCAAAGGTTGTGAAATACCTAGTGGTGTCTGAGAAACACCACCATCAATACTTGATTTTATATTTGGACCCTCAAGTAACATTATCACTTATCTAAAAGGATTTGTGGCACAAAGTTTTGTTGACATCTGGAAGGAACTGGACCATCAAAAGATGACTCTCACATTAGCATTTCCTGCCTTACAATCTGCACAGTTTTAGTTAAGTGTAGTCCTCCCTCATCATAGTTCTCCTCTCAGACCTTTCGGGTGGCACTGCTAACATCTGAGTCAAAGGCTAATAGTATATCTCGGCCTTCCTTGTGCGCCTGAAGGTCTGGAAAATGACTTAATAATCGCTCTTTGCATCTAGTATTGTGGACATGATCAGACAAGTCAACATCTGCACAGAGATGCCAAGCATGAGGCATGGTATTTAGATTCTTGTGCAATCAGATCACCAGCACTTAACTTGGCCAAAAGTGTTTCATCTTGAATCTGTAGAGCACATTGCCTTACACATTGGTCTAAATGATAGTTTTGTGAATTTGAGACCACATGATTTGTACCATTCAGCCTCATAATTCGATAGAGTCGCAACTATACCATCACCTTCATCCAGCCAGGCAATTTTAAATGGGAACACATCAAAGAGCACAAAAAAGGAAGATTTGTCACATAAATGTAAGCAGTACGTCAAGTAAATTATCCGAAGCACATATATACAGGTGCAGGAAACACTATTCTTTTTCTTATGTGACGAAACAGGTTCAGATAAAAATAAACGGCATGGAGTTACAACATTTGGTTTAGACCAATGTGTAAGGCAATGTGCTCTTGAATATCATTGAGGGCAACATAGTAACATGACATGTACCAAAAAAATTCACAAAAAAGAGAGAGAGACAAAGATGCAAAAGTAACTGTAAAATAGGGTTAGCACAATGTTGATGAGAGAAAAAAATAGCTGTATCTGAATGCAACTCAAAATTAGGATACTCTGTCACATCATGCCAATGAAAGATAGAAGATGTGATAAATAATTAGACAGCAAATCAGTGATGTTCTTCCAGCAAGCCAACTGTACACTAAATGAAGGAATTACCATTATACCGATAGGGAAATCAATCAAAGCCCTCTGAACAAATATCAACCCAAGCGACCTGTGTGACAATATTGAGACCAGACAAAAAAAGTGCTCTTCTTCCTGTGTAATTGCCATACAAGCCGTCTTGTCAGCTATTTACATTTTACCTAGTGAATAAATAATTAAACTGCCATCAAATCAAATTCAATGTTCAATAAATACCCATATACCGGAAACAGGCCCACTGACTATACATCAGCTTGCAGCATCGTTGAATTGTAATAAATTGAATATTGTATGTGTTTAGAATTCTTTTTTTTTTTTTTTTTTTTTTTTTTTTTTTTTTGTTTTGTTTTGTTTTTTAATGAATGTCACTTGTACGTTTGCCATGCCCTAAAACATAGAAAATGATGTCTTATACACTGCTTTACTACTTGCAGTTCATTAGATATGGCTTTGTATGTTTCCCGGGCCGCCATTTTGAATTTCGGTGGCTATATTGAATACACTGCTGTGACAAGATAGGTCTACGTCTAAAATGATTCAGTATGACCTAAGGAATTAATGTGCCAAGTGTTTTGCTTTTTACCCCAAACGCATAATTCACCCTTGTTTTGTCACCAATCTGCTGGACTAGTATAATTATTCGAGAAGAGGCCAGTGGCCATTCGGTATTGATCAATACTAATGCCCATTATTTATAAACCAGGGAAAGGGAAATACGGTAAAGGTATAGGTACTTGTCAATATGATATTTTGCACAATACTAGCAAAGTCAACGGATGGTGTAAAGAAGCACACAACACCAAATAGTTGTTTCCAATGTGTCATTTGCATGTAAGCTTTGCATGGACTGACAAGAATCAGGCGGTTTATGAATCACATTGAGGTACCGGTAACATGGTAACATGACATGTAACAAGAAAATTCACAAAAAAGAGAGACAAAGATGCAAAAGTAATTGTAAAAATAGGGATAGTGCAATGTTGATGACAGAGAAAGAGCTGTATCTGAATGCAACTCAAAATTAGCATACTCTGTTACAATAACAGAAATGTATGACTTTTCCAGAAAAGGAGATTTTAAGTGTGGAGTTTAAGCGTGCTTTGCATGATATGATGTGTATGCCCCCCCCCCCCCATTTACATAACAATTCATAACTATAAATAATAAGCAACAATGCATTATCCAGAATACAGGAAACATACGTTTCATAACATCTGCATCGGAACAGTTTAAACAATCTTCAATTATGATCATATTGAGTATGTGACAAACATTTCATAATAATTGCACCGTGACCCATTTAGGCTCTTTAGTATCGGCTTAATACTCTATATAAAATTTATGAAATACTGTAAGACCTTAACACATTTTGTACCATCACGTTGCTAACTAAAATTGTTTCATCACACACGTTACACCAGCATATCACATTTCGTGTCCAGTACACTGCCCGGCTACCCACTGGCGACGTACAAGCTTGGATAGCAGGAACTGGTAAGTTTAACTAAGATCAAGCCTGCAGTATGCAGTAAAATGACCACGTAAATTGTCTACTCATGTCCAGCTGGTTCTCGAGATATCATTTGTATGGGCTATCTGGACAGCAGTGTATGGGGAAAATGTAGGTTTGATCACATGGGGCAATAATGGAACTTGACTGCAGAATATTGGTAAAGAGAGAGAGAAAAAAAACTGGATGACAGATACCAAACAGATTGTTCCGCGTATTGGCGCAACAGCTCAGAAACATATACGACATAAAATTGGCGTCTTTCTTTTCAATTCTTGGGCAGCCTTTGGACACTGCTGAGCGGCCATGACCGTGCAAGGTAATGTACACAAGCGCAATAAAAAGAAAATATGTATGGTGTGTAAATCTATGCACGCTGAAAAAACAAAGTCCAATATAAACCACACCACTGCCTCAGACTATCATTTATACAGACTTGTACATGAAACAATAGAAATGGAAGCCACAAATCAAGCACTCATTGTAAAACGTCACCACTGGCATAAAAAGTCTTTGAAATATAATGACAGACCAAGTATACCATCCAGATCCTCTTTGTCATGAATCTGGACAGAACGACCGTCTCTGGACCAAAAAGATTCAATTTTCTTCCGACGCTTTAAACCCCAAGCCACATACGTGATATGCGATCTCTTTAATTAGGTTTTCTGTGATAAAGATATCTTTGCTGTTTATTTTTTATCCCCGAGCTGAAATACTTGTTGCCTGACACGATACAACAAGAATCTCGCAATGACAGCTCTTGGTTTACCGTTGGTATTTTGTTTGCCGACTCTGTGTGAATGCCCAATGTCCCTTGGTTCTAAATGAACACCCAGTTTATCTGCATAATCTCAAACCAACGAACCAGTGTCGTCCTCTTGTCATTCAGGTTCTTTTGGCCCAAAACCATAGGCAGTTCCTCCTACTTTATTGCTCGGCCCCCTTTTGGTTTCGCTCAAGTACTTTGACTTTGTCGCTTAGCTGTGTTATTTTTAGAATTGGCCTTCTGCAAGTTCCTCTCCACCTCAAAAACCTTGGATTGTGTTTTATTTTCTTTGGCTTCAGCAACAGATACTCTAACCACAAGCTCCTCAAGCCTTTTCAACTTAGAGTCTATATCAACAAGTTGGGAACTAGCCCCATTGGTTGAGGGGAACAACAAATATAATATTACATGGACAAATAGCCCAAATAATTAATGTCTACAGCAAAGTCGCCAAATTTTGTGGATACTTTTATTCGACAATAATTATTCAGTCTGACTATTTATCAGAATTCACCGACCAAAAAGTGTATTTAAAAGAATGGAGCTGGGCAGCTTCAGGGATAGGTGTGTCTCAAGATGATTGCAGTTGTTCCTCTGATCTAGAGTAGCTAATGTTTTCTCTGAGAACTTTCACACCGCTGCTTATGCACAGAGTTGTGCATTGGGAGGCAGACTTTGGTCAATAATATTGAAAAGGCACGCCATGGCTATGTTCTCTATTGTATTTCGTTCACAATAAATGTGCCAGTGCTCCTTGTAGATATCCTCCTGTTCTCTGTTTGTAATAAAGTGCTAAGTTTACACGTCCCGTGTAAAATTGACACGATACCTGGAGCTATGAAATGTACCGGTGCCATGCATGGTGTCCTTGGTGGTATGAATACACCATTGCGGCCAATCAGGTACAGGTTACCGCAGTAAATAGTTCTTGGTTGTCTTGTGCTGACACCTTTGGGAGCCATTTACCTGTAATCAACCAACTGTTTCAGCTAGACTATTACATGAGCTTATCAGCCTCTCTGTGTTGTATGGTTTGACAGATATTTTTTCCATGATGAGTTTTATAAACAGAGGGCAAATCACATATTAATACACAGTGACGTAATGCTGGCAAGCCGTGCTCGGTGCACGTCTTTCCTGGCTATGACAGGTAAACACTGGCATAACTTTTGAATCTATCTATAGACTTGCCTGTTTTATCTTGAATATTTTCAATGAGAGGTGTCTACACAACACCAACTGCATACTTTATTTCAAAAAGCGACGCAACAAAAGTTATACGCCTTTATGCTAATATGAGAATATACAGTAAATATAATTGTGGTTTTATCCCTGGTATCCGAGTCAGGTCATTGGAAAAACCGCTAGTGGGCAGTGATATTCATTTATAGACTGCATGCCCAAATTACATAAAAACCCTTTAAATCTAGATTCATAGCCGGTGCTGCAAAATGTACAACAAAACAATTATCAAAAGAAGTAACTTTGTGTTTGACTGCAATTCGATATCATTTTCGTAAATACTGTAACGCGATTTCTACAAACTGTGAAATAAATTGTTTTTGGAGTATTAATATTTCTTCCGAGTTTGTATCTTAAATCAAAGATGTATTGATTTTTCTACACTGTACACAAATCTACCCATAGATGAAGCCAAAATGCTCTTTCAGAATTAATAAGCAAAATGTTTAAACATAATGGTAAACCATACATTAATATCAATTCATATACAAAGAAAGCATATTGGTCACACAATAAATATTCAAAAAGTAATGTTCAATATTACACTGTTGAAACTTTAATAGATGATATAAACTTTCTTTTGGATAATACTTTTGTTCAATGCGGACCACTGGTTTTTCAACAAATAAAACGCATTCCAATGGGTAGCTACTGCTCCCCTTTACTGGCAGATTTGTATTTAACCTGGCTTGAATTTAAGTATATGGATACATTGACGAAAAAGGACTTTCAAATGGCTACAAAATTATCAAACGACGGAAGATATATTGATGACATTGCTTGTGTAAGTGTACAAAATTTCAGTGAAATTGCTAAAGAAGTTTACCCAAAAGATATCCCTTTGGAAGGTAACAATTCAGATGGTTTCAGAGATGTACTTTTGGATTTGAATATTCAGGTCACTAATGACAAGATTTTTATTCAAATCTATCACAAAATAGATGAGTTTAACTTTGAAGTAGATATTATCCTTTCCTGGACAGTAATAAACTACGCAAAACTTATAATTCTCTACCTTTTTAACTGAAAATAAAGCACCCACTTTAAATAAAATGTCTGAAAAGACAATGTATTTGTAAATTGCAAGTACCCTAGCACATAGTCCATGATTATTCACTTGATTTCAGATTCATGCTTGGCTACACATACACTTATTCTAAAAGAAAGCTGAAAAATGACTTTGTAAAGAAGTGTTTTGTAGTGCATTACGTGTGTGGTTTCCCAGTCCCCATTTAAGCTCTTCCTAACATTGTGTTCTTTCACTTTACAATGACACGAGTGGATGATTTGGACAAGAACAGGAATAGTTAAGAGTATAGATTGTGGCAGAGCTTGAGATCAGGTATGGGTTCTCCATCAGCTTGCAAACCTGCTACACGAAACATGCCAAGGATCTCAACTGTAGACCGGGCTAGAGCTGTTGGCCAAATTGAGGCTGGGGAAAGCTGTCATTCTGTGGCAAGGGCCCTTGGTGTAAACCATCGCACCTTAAATGATCTGTGGCTGAAATTCCAACGCACTAATGATGTACCCAACTTGCAAAGGCAGGCAAGATCAAACGTGACTACCAGGCGCCAAGACCAGTTTATGGTTACAACACCTCTTAGGTCTCAAACAACTACGAGCTCTGATATTCGAGACATGCTCCATGCTGTTTATCAACATCAAAGATGAATATCTGATCAAACCATAAGAAATAGGCTACATCGCCAAGGTCTCAGATCCAGATGCATGGTCCAGAAGCAGAGCCTCTTGCCTCGACAGAGGGAAGCCAGGATGGATTGGTCAAGAAGTTACCATTGCAAATCCAGAGCAGAGTGGGCTAATGTCTTGTTTACAGACGAATGTTGCTTCTGTATCCACAATAAAGACGGGTGAGTAAGAGTTTGGAGAAGAACAGGAAAAAGACATGCTGAATGCTGCGTGAAGCCAACTGTCCCATTCGGAGGAAGCAGCATCATGGTTTTGGAAGGCATGTCAGCAGACCGAAAGACAGAGCTGGTGTTCATTGATGGAACCCTGAATTCCAGGA
>CAXHWN010001437.1:0-29298 GCA_964020975.1 Hermodice carunculata
TGCTTGTTACAAGCTGTATGGGCCTCCATGATGCCTGGCAACCATTTTGCATTCATAATGAATCAACTGGAACCTGTCTCAAAGGCAACCTTCTATCCAGGCATGCTAGGTGTATGGTTTGGAAGGTTTTGTACCAGGCGCGTTCTAGTTCCCACTATTGTTGGACGGAGCTGTCAGTGCTCCGTTACTGGGACTGGTGTCCTAGCAGGTCAGTTTTTGCCTGGGGCTATCACGAATCTGCTAGCTTATCCATAACAACGAGCTGCAACCTCTGGGCAAAATAAGCCTCCTATGTGTACCCCCTCTTAATAGACTACACAGTGCGGAGTTGACTAGACCCATCAAAGTATAGTCTTCCAGTCCTCAATGACTGTTTTCACAACTTTGTGAATTTTGAAACAGTGTGTGGATTTGTGTCATCTCAGTGGACACTTTCATGTCTTTTTTTCTTGTGACCAGTGAGATGGAGCCTGTTCTTCATAGCAAAGCTTATAAAGACAAGAAATATTGAAACAGTAAAGTCCTTGTTTCAGTTCACCGGTACATGTAAAAGTTGTTTCCTGACAGCGTCGGTTTTTGTTTCTGTAATAAAGGAACAAAGACAGTATTGTATTGCATGTACACAGATCCCCTTGAATTATAATATGTCCATGTGCATACATTGTATATATATATATATATATATATATATATATATATATATATATATATATATATATATATATACATATATATGCATGTGTGAATAACGTACGTTTTTGTTTCTGTAATAAAGGAACAAAGACAGTATTGTATTGCATGTATACAGATCCCCTTGAATTATAATATGTCCATGTGTATACATTGTATATATATATATATATATATATATATATATATATATATATATATATATATATATATATATATATACATATATATATATATATATATATACATATATATGCATGTGTGAATAACGTACTGGTATATGAACATATACTCATCCATATTGCCCAGCAGGGCTGACCCTCTCAGGAGTGGGCACTTTTTTTTAGTGCCAAGGGTGCCCACTGTAGAAGGGTTTTTACTGTAAAAGTAGGCGCTTGAATCATGTGTCTGAGTAATTACTACTGATGTTATTCAAGTTTTAAAATGTGAAAATTCTTTGATTAGCACAATTGCAAATGCCACAAGTTTTGTATATATCCTTCATATACATGTACATTACACTCATAACTGTACCAGTATCAGTTGGAAAGATATCCTCTATCTATTATAGCTTAGACAATATTCCACATTTTTGAAGTTGGAAATATGTGTACTCTTTGTATGCATACCATAATGTGGGTTTGTGCTATTTGCAAGTCCAATGGCGGCAAAAAATGAATGCATTTCGCTTGGAATTGTCATGATGTTTAAAATTATGAATGTTAGGGGCAATCAAAGATTTAAAAGCTTTACATCTTGAAAAATATTATAGATAGACAAAAAGTTCTAAATTATGCATGTAGGCTTGAGACAACTGTCAATTAAATGGATGGGGAACCAAAGTTGTGGAATTTTAAATTAGGCTAATATATGAGGCTTTTGAACAATTTAAAATGTTGATATCTCTAAAAGTATTATAGATAGAGGTGCCATTCTAACTTCGATTTTGGGTTTTGACATGGTGGTATCCAATACGCCATGACCCAAAGTTCTAGCGTTTTAATTTATGGAAATTAGGTGAATATGCAAAATTTAATTCTTGAATATCTCCAAAACTATTGTAGATAGAGGTGCCAATTTTAATTTCAATTCATAGGTTTGTGACATAGCTGCATCCAAATAAAAGAAAAACAAAGTTGTAGCGTTTTAAGTTATGAACATCAGGTGAATAGACAAAGAAGAAATCCTGAATAGCTTCAAAACGGTTCACATTCTGAAGGCACCCAGATTTGCTGTGAAGCAAGTATTCTTTTCTAGTTCAAATTGTTTTCATTGCTGTCGAAACGTTACAAGAACCATTGATGCAGAGGACATTTACCCCCCCCCCCCCATCCCCCAGCAGCTTTGGCCTGCTTAAGGGTCAAAGGGACAATGGGAATCAAGAAAGAAGAACAAGGTAAGACCAGCCATGTGAAAACTTCATATCTTGGCTCAGGACTAAGGTAAATTTGGTAGATAAGTACGTGGAAAATTTATGCAGTTCATAATTTTATTACCTTGAATAGACATATATGGACATAATTATTAAAACACAACTTTGAAATGACATTGATATATGTGAATGATGATACTTGGGTTTCTTTTTTGTTAGCCTTTTTCAATGAGTTATCTCCAAAATCAGAAAATTTAAGAAAACATAGCAATATGTTATATTCATGTGCATTAGAAATATTATAGTGCTATTTCACTGACGGCTAAGGTCATATTGTCATAATTTTGTCAAAAGTAAATGATAAGAAAATATAGAAATTACCCTCGCTTAGAAGAATGGTCAATCAAAACTTTCAAAGGGCGAGTCCACGCTGCAGTTACTTTGATATTATTTCAAGGCGAATGATATATATATATATATATATATATATATATATATATATATATATATATATATATATATATATATATATATATATATATATATATATATATTACAGAGGAACGTGTGAAATATGGACAATAGTACTTCTATGTATAAAGGTTAGACAGGAACAGGTTAGCTTATGGAGAGTAAAGAGTTCGGACTGTGAAATAGGGTAATGACTACTAAGAAGTAGTTTTGGACAAAAAGACACAAATACAATATATATATATATATATATATATATATATATATATATATATATATATATATATATATGTGTGTGTGTGGATGGATGGATAGATATCAGACAAACAGACAGACAGACAGACAGACAGACAGACAGACAGACAGACAGACAGACAGACAGACAGATAGATAGATAGATAGATAGATAGATAGATAGATAGATAGATAGATAGATAGATAGATAGATAGATAGATAGATAGATAGATAGATAGATAGATAGACGTCTCCTTTGAAATTTAAAAGCTTCATACACTATTCCACCATACGGACACTGGTATAAACCGGTAAATGGTAATACAATTTTTAGTTGTATAAAATTGACTAGAGGTGTTATGAGGTAAAGTGTACTAAGGTATTAGCTGAAAGCCACCTCTTCTACTGTACTGGATAAAGATTAAAAAGAAAAAAATCCCGCAAAAATTGAGTATGATCATGGTTTTTCGACTTAGGACGGACTAGAGAAAATTTTCTAAGTGGGTAAAGTATGCTTTACCCCGCATACTTTCCCTCTTACCACTCTAAACACGTTAAGGACTATACTTTGTCATTTCAAACTCCATCTTGCCACAATTTAACTAATGTTCTTGAGTTAGTGTTATATTTATTAGGTATTTTGTCATATCTCTGGAAACATTTCAACAGAGGTTTGTGTAATTGTTGTTTTTTATAACCTTTGTATTGTAATTTATGCAACAAAGGTCTAACCCTATTGACAAAATCGCTAAAAAGTGTGGTGTTCTTGGCAATACGTATGACTTGTCCAATACAAACTTCATATGCTTGTTTCTCTGGAATGTTTCCTGTCAGGTCAGGGTAGGAGATAATATAAAATTCGAACTGGTCTCTCCTGTCAAATATTTTTGTTACATACTGGTTTTTCTTTATTTCTATATTCAGATCAAGGAAAGTAGCTTTTGTATCACTTGCATTTTCCAGATTTAATATTAGTTCTTTGGGATATATCTGTTTTTTCTTCATTTCATCTCCATTGTTAAAAGCACACAGGGCATCCATAAATCTTCTTGTGTGAGAATATGATCTTCTTGCAGCTGTAAAATTTTTTCCCAATTCCTCCATCTCTTTGATTTTCATAAAAATGTAAATAAAGGTTGGCAATATATGGGCTGGATCTGTTCCCATTGGTATGCGTACTATTTGTTGATAGACTGTGATTCCAAAGCAAAATTATGCATTGTTGATAATGTATTATATCATTTGAGCACACTGCTTCGTGTAAGATATTCCTTAGTTCTTATCTTTATCAAATTTAGCCTCAGCACCAGATATTTTAATATACTGACATGTGCCACATTTGAACGCTTTATCCAACATTGAAATTAACACGTTGTTTTAGTCTGTCAAGTTGATCTTTGTATACAATATTGAAAATCAAAAGGATGAATTAATTTGGCACCATTCATATTGTTGATTTTGTCAATGTTTAGTAGAATATCACTTGTGCTTTCTGTAATCCCCATCTATTCACTCCCGCGTACATTTTCACTTTTTTGCAGTAGTTAGTATGTGAATTTTTGACAAGTTTGAAGACTTTAGTAAGTCGTTTGGCAACTTGTTTCGAAACACATTTCTTTGCTGCAATGATGAATCTGAATTTAACAGGGCTTTTTTTAAAAATGTATTTTGACAATTGCACATATGATTGGTAATTTCTTGTCCTCATTTGAGACAATGCATTTCAACTCCTTGTTTCTATCCACTTGGACCTTGATAACAGTATCAAAGGTTCCTGCCTGTTGATAACTTTCCTTATTTAATTCACTCAGTTTTGTATTAATGTAGTATGGTTTACAAGCTTTGTCAACAGGTGTGATGACAAACTTGTCATGTAAGTCTTGTAATTTCTGACTACAATGTGAATCCTGCAGCACTTGTTTAATCTGTCTCCACTTTTGAAAAGGTCCTTTTCTCAGGTATTTAATTATTTCATCCACTTTGTCCTTTACTTTAACTTTCCATTCATCAAATGCCTTGTTAGAGATTCCTTTCTTATTACTATGTTTCTTGATGAAACTGTTGAGTCCTCTTTTAATCTTTCTCTTGCCTTTGTGAAGTTGATCTTATGTCTTTTTCTATATTATGGTCCTCTTTGAAACAAATGTCTCAATTTCTTGTTTTTAATGATACTTAAATCACCCGTGATTACATGTTTGTGGTCTTTATCCATATACTTTTTGAAAGTAGTGTCACATTCACAAGTTTGACTATTCATATTCCAGCTGTCTAAGTCCACTTTATCCATTATCCGGTTGTAGTTGAAGACCTTATTACGAATACTAATAGTGTATTTATAAGAAACTTTAACATCCTCCTCAATATAGTTGCTGACTGAATTTTCAACTTCATGAAGTCTAAGAATACTCTGTAGATATATGTACTTGATAGCTGGATTTTCATAGTGTATTAGCACAGGATTCATGTGTTTCCTTTTCTTCTTACTTTTCCACGTTTGTTCTTTCATAAGCTCCAATTTATGTTGTCTCATGTCTTGCACTAAACTGACAATCCTACTTGTTAATTTGCTGTCATTTGTTACTTCATGATCCAGCAGTAACTGTCCCAATTGTTTGAGATCTTTTTTTCTTCATTTGTGGTACAGTTTTATTGATGTAGTTTGTAGTTTCTTTGATTGCAGTTTCTTGGAGTACGTTGAATACATATTGAGCTGTAAGAGATTCGTTATGTGTTCTGTTTTACTCTGATGTTCGTTCTCCTTTTTCATTCTTTTGTTGAGTATATCATATACATTATCATTCTCTGCTCTTTGATCTATGTTCGTATCACATCAATTATTCAACCCATAGGGATATACTGTCCGGAGTTCTTTCATCCAAAATGTTTCTCTCTTCCTACGCAGTCCTGCTGTTTCCTTATTCATCTTTCAATTTGAGAATTTTCCTGGTTGTTTTATAGTTTCAATAATTTGGACTTTAAATGTTTTGTTCTTGCAAAGTCCACTAGTGAAGTGATCCACCAGAATCGTCAAATTGGACCCTTTGTTAGGGTGTCGTATTCTATTCCTATGATCATTGAATCTTTCGTTCAATTTTTGGTTGGTTTCACCGACGTACTGACCAGAGCAATCATCACAAGTAATCAGATAAAACAGGTTATCTGTATTGCTCGTTAGTTTTTTCTTGTTGTTGTAATTTTTAGTTCTGTAAGTTACATGTGTAACAGTCAGGTTAACTGATGAAAATATGAATTGATTTGGCACCATTCTTATTGTTGATTTTGTCAATGTCCAGTAGAATATCACTTGTGCTATCTGTAATCCACGTTCTATTCATTTCGGCCGGATAGACAGACAGACAGACAGACAGACAGACAGACCAACCGACAGACAGACAGACAGACAGAGAGACAGACAGATAGATAGATAGATAGATAGATAGACAGATAGATAGATAGATAGATAGATAGAGAGAGAGAGATAGATAGATAGATAGATAGATAGATAGATAGATAGATAGATAGATAGATAGATAGATAGATAGATAGATAGATAGATAGAAAATCGAGAAGCCTATATAATTATTTTGTTTGGTGCAACACACTACCGGTTTCGGGATTTTAATCCATTTTCAAGCTTCATACTTGTTCACAAGATCGTACTATATATATACATATATATATACACATATGTATATATGTATATTATATATATATATATATATATATATATATATATATATATATATATATATATATATATACATATATATTTCATCCGAACACGCTGGGAAAAATATTCGATTCCATAATCCTATGCTTGATTTTGCTTTCATTCATACTACCGACGGTTACTGTCATGGATGCAATACATACTTCACAAAGATCGTGGGCTATCGCACCCCGTTTTAGTCTAAGTCAATTACCAGAGCATTTGTTTTCCATAATTTTGATCAGTTAACGCCAACTGCAACCAGTGCGTGTGCAATAGCAGCAAACAAACGTAAAGTATGCTGTCACACATGATGCATAGTAAATATTAACAGCTTGATGTTTGATGTCTCAGACACAGAGTAGATGATCGCAACCAAATACATGCACATATGATTACAGTTGCCGATAGAATATATAAGTTCATATCTTATCATATCACTTTTTGGACATATGATGTAGAACCTGTTATACATGTAGAGATTTTAGTAAACAAGTCACCTGCGATGTCATGTTTCAGGGTTAATAATTGGCATATATAAGCTGTTAAACCTAAAATTAAAGGGTTACCTTTACCGTTCTGAGCTACAAACGTCGAAAAGTTTCAAGTCTGGGGTTCTCAGACATACACTTTACAAGGGTTATATCCACTCTTCTGGGATCAAACGTTATTAGGCTAAAGCCCAGGCGCGGATTTAGGGGGAGAGCGCCGGGAGCGCGCGCTCCCCCCCCCCCCCGCCCCTAAAAAAAAAAAAAAAATCAAAAAAAAAAAAAAAAAAAAAAAATTCTGGCGCCTCCAAAAATTGTTGGTCATCCCCGGTCACACGAGAAAGTATGGGGGGGGGGGGGGTTACCCATTACGTCTTTGGTCCGAGCTTTCCGAATCACCAAATTCCAAAGACACAGAGTCGATTAATCAAGGTGGTGTCAAAGATCCTCAGGCTGACAGGCACAAAAACGACAACAAATACTGCAGCGCCCTCCGTCGGGTGCAGGAAGACTGGTTCCCAACGTGAATGCATAAGCCAGAGTAGCGAATCGCAAGGAGCCAGGCTATTTTACTTCCCGCCATGCATTGTAAATTTTCGGTTTGACGTCATAAGTTTGGGAAAGTTTGCCATTTAAACTTGGGAATTTACATGTGCGTTGAATAAATAGATAGACATCATTTCTTACGACTGTTTTGACTGTGTCTTTGGAGATAAGTAACTAAATGAAGCTGACTGAATGTGATAAGTGATTTGTAAATCCTCATCCACATTGTGGATTTGTGTCTTACTCAGTGCAACTCGGACTATTCTGATTTCAGACAGATCATTTCAGTTATTAAGTGATCAGATGGTGCTGATTGACAATTTGTACTGAGATTATGTATTATATTTACTTTAGCTGATTTGTGAAATCAAGCTCTAAATATAAATTGTGGCATTATGAATATAGTTCAAAACATTCCTCTAATTTTGTACTTTTATTAGTTATTTGATTTATTGCTTTTTTGTCATTCAAGTAGTTGTGTGGTGCTGCCTAAATTGAGATCTAATTGTAAAAATATTCCAGTGTACAGCTGCAGGCTTGAATGTTTTATAGTTACATATGTTCATAAATGTTGGTCACTTCATGTGTCCTCCTTGTTTTTTTATGGACTCAAATTCATTTGACAAGTGTCACATAACATTCAAATATATTACCATGGTAACTACACATAGTTTCCTGTTCTGGAGAATTTGTGAATTCCAATGATAATTGAACAGCAGATGGAAGCTTTGGAAAATAAAACCCTTTGTAATGGTTATCAAAGTTTTATAATGGGACATTGACATCCCAAATGAAGATAAACCAGACATCATATCTCTTACAGTGGTCCCCTGTATAAGGCCCCTCTCACCAGAGGCCACTCCTCTTGAAAAGTCACCATTCTTATGCAGAAAGTGTAACATTTTATTATATATATTCCTCCTCTAGAAGGGGCCACCCCTCTTACAAGGCCACTTTTAGGCTACATTTTGGGTGCCTTGTAAGAGGGGAGCCACTGTATTTTATTGACAGAAAAAAGCAGTTTATGCCCCTTTAAATGTATTAAAACCCTGGAGCTTCGGGGGGCTCCGCCCCCCTAACCCCCCGCCAGGGCTCTGCCCTGGACCCGCCGGGGGCCTGGGCGGCCCCCCGGACCACCGGCCTTACTTGCTTTGTTCAGCTCCCCCCCCCTTGACAAATCCTGGATCCCCACTTGAAAGCCTACTGATCTGAAAGATGGACTGAGCCCATTGTTCCATGATAGAGACTGTTATACTCATTCACATCGAAATTCCTAAATGATGTATACCGGATGGATTGTAATGACGTGTAGCAAAATGACAGTGATCGGACCGCTATTATCCATTCAAGAAAGTTGTTAAATTCAGGACCTATTTCTTGTGGTATCAAGTGTAAGGAAACACAGTATTGCCTGCAAACTCAGAAAAGTATTTGATGATTATAGGGAGTTCATATACCAAGAAACCAGCTTCATTTAATTCATCGATTAGCGTAACCAACACCGACTCACTGGTTATGTGCTTCAGCGCTTCCAGGAAGAGAGTGAAGCCTAATCGAAATGTCAAGGAGGGGGGGGGGGGGGAGGTCAAGAATTAAGGCCGGGTGTGAGCGCCGCCAAGAACTTCAGCGCGGTGCGGGGGTAGAACCTCTGGCGGGGGTCCAGGGGGGTGAAGCCCCCAGAAATTCCCATGTTTTCAATTTTTTTGGTGTGATCCTCAGAGCTTTCCTCAAGCATGATACAAAGAGACAAACAAAATCAAAAGTTTGAATACACACATCAGATATGGCTTTTAATGTCCCAGAATCTTGCTTGTATGAGCGATACCGAATTTCACCTCAAACAGATTACTTATAATTCGCTGACCAAGCAAAAGAAATGTGTGGTGAATGAAGTGAGTCAGGTGTCCCGCCCAGGCAATCAAATAACAGTCTCTTGGGCAAATCGGATTATCCACCCAGAAATCTCCTAACTCAGGAAGACTGCCCAGCGTTCGTACACCATAAGGTGACGTAAGTTTTTACATACTGTATATTTTCATCAGCAGAATTACAGAAAAAACATAGTACATAGAAAAAAGTTGATTAGGGATGGTATAAAGGCAGTGCCTTGTGCCGCCATCCAATAGATTGTAAGCATAAACCAGAACGATATCAAACTAAATCAATCACAAAAATTACACAAAAATTTAAGAAATTTTTATTACAGAAGATTTACAAGGAATAAGGTAAACTAAATTAGTACGTCAGGGCTCATTGGAATCAGTACTTGCTTCTCTATGAGGAAAAATCAAAGACCAAATATCAATATGTCTATCTTGTAGCCAAATAATTAATCTTCTTTTAAAGAAAATAACAAAGACGCCACTTTTATTATTCTTGGATATTCTCTGACAAAAGTAATTAGTTTGATGTTGCAATTGACTTAATTGATATCGGTTTCTCGTACCTTAATTATGAATTAAGCTTCGATGTTGAATACCAAAATTCACGGTGGATATACCACCTAGTTCAGAATAAACTAGGAGACAAATATTTTAGAAAGATAATTTATGGAGAGGAAGGATTTTTATGAATTTAAACAAATTTTCAGTGTGACTTTGAGTAGGTGAAAAAGTTAGTATACGAATGGCCCTTTTTTGTAATATAACAAGCTGTCTGACATGAGTTCATAAGCTGATCCCCAAGCCTCTATACAATATATGTGAATGAACTAATGCATAATATAACTGCTGTAGTAAAGTAAAAGAAACTAAATGACGAACATTTGAAAGAATGCCAATGATAGGTGCAATCTTATTACAAATGTTAGTAATAGGTTCTTTGCAGGTTAATTTATCATGTAGAATTACCCATAGATATTTTGTAATTGACACTCGAGGTAAGATCTTATTTCCTGCATTTATATGAAAATCAGGCCAAATCTTTTTATTTTTTAACATATTATTATAATGTTTGATTTACTTAAATTTAGGGCAAGTTTATTTATATTGAACCATTCCATTAATTTAATCAAATCAAGTTCAGCATACTGTTTCAAAGAGGCTGTATTATATCCAGTGTAAAAAATATTAGTATCATCTGCAAATAGTCTGGATGTTCCGAGAGAAAGTGAATTTTGCAAATCATTAATTAAAACAAGAAACAAAGCTGGAACTAAGGTCAAGCCTTCAGGCACACCACATTGAACAGAAGAATATGCTGAGGACAAATTTCCTCACTGAGTAAAGTCACTCAAACGTATGATATTGAGTCTTCGTTCGCGGTATTAGTCAGTGACAGTGGCGTACAACAATATTTATTCTGACGTGACATTGCTATCCTGTCGGAAACAAACATTTAAGGATTTTCCAACTCGCATATTCTGTAAATTCCCATGGAAGCAGCATAACACAGAGGCACGCAAAGCGTCTGCAGGTATTGGTATGGCGTAAGCAATAGCACGTATTTATAATGACTGAGGCCCTGTGCCGCTCACATTCCACGGCAAGGAACTTGACAGGAAGGAGGCAAGATCCATGTATCAGGCAGGGCCAAATGTGTTTACCTCATAAAAGTGACAACTTCAGGTGACAAAAAGCTTTCGAGAAGTTATTCATTTATTGTCGAACATGCAGCAAGATTGCCATGTGTAGAAATGGCCGTGTGATTAGAAAAAGGTATCTTTTCCACGTGGTTAGCATTTCCTGCTTATACATCCGCATTATGTTAGAGGCATAATTATGTTGCCTAGTAACCAAGGCTTGCAGGCAGGTCCGCAGTTAACATGCATATGCCCTATTGAATTATTTAGCTTAGTGACATATGCGTGTGGCTAGATGCAGATGAACACACTTATAATTAGAGATAAACTTGCCCATTGGATGCTTAGTCCTATATATATATCACATTACAGGGCTCGACTTATATTGCAGCCAATGACAACTGCTTTTGCATTTTAGAGTCACACGTTGAACAACAACCAATTGCTGTGTGGTTATTTTAGGGTGCAGACCAAAGTTCCCTACCGGCTAGTTTTGCACCCCAGATAATTTGTAATTGTAACAATAATGTTGTTTCACTGGTAGTCATACACAATACTGTCTTTTTCAGTGTACCCCTTGTTTGATCAAAGTTAGCTAAGTTGGATTTCCTGCAGTACGGAGTTGCTTCATTGTAGGTCATGCGCTGTCTGCCAGGTCAGGTGAGAATAATGTGCAGAGATCTGACCCAAGTCGGAGCGCAATTTTACACCTATAAAAAGGTAGCATCCAGTTGTTGATTCGCATTTCAAAAATTTCAAATTGTTGAAATTGATATAATACAATACAATACAATACGATACAATACAATACGATACAATATAATACAATATAATATAATGTAATGTAATGTAATGTTATGTAATATAATGTAATGTAACGTAACATAACATACCTTAAGGGCACACGGTTGGCTGAGCGGTAAGACGCTCGCCTTTCACCTCTGCGACCCGGGTTCGATTCTCGTCCTCGGCAGCATGTGGAAAAAGTTCCTACCACTTTAACCGTGCACGGTGGTTTTCTCCGAGTTCTTCGGTTTCCTCCACTAGGCAAGGTAGGAAGTATACGCCAACATCTATGCCATGGAGAGTGACTCGATAAGTCAATGCTTGACTTCTTTCATAATCCATGTAAAACAAATGTGTCTATACTTTTATAACATAACATATGCTGTGTGTGCCTAGTTAAATTCAACTCATGTTGTAATGAGATTTTTTATCTATTAATTGCTGTTCACCTATTTCAAATTTTATATTTGCTGATTTCACATACTGTTAAAGGGCTAACCTAAAAACGGACTTACTTAAGATCACTACACTGTCTTCAGTGATTGCACAGTAATTTTTTAGATTGATCTCGCTACCCGCCAAGTCTGATCATCCTGCTACTTACTTTGAGCTTCACACACACATAACAATGCAGGTGCAAATTTGCACTTATTCACGCCGAAAGAATATATTTTTTATTTCATTTTTCAGTTCATGAATTTTAAAATCTAAGTCAGTATTGGTATTTTCTATAAACTCGCTTTCTAGTTCTTTTAATTTACTTTTTAAAGATTCTATTATGGTTTGGCGTTGTTTTTTCTTTCTGGAAGAATACTGAATTGTGGCGCCTCCGATTTCCATTTTTATCATTTCCCATAGCATTACATCATCTAAATGTTTGTTTCATGTACAAACATCTTTTATCTTTTATATGTTCAACGCAATCAAGTTCTTCATTTAAATGACAGCGCAGAAAGGCAAGCAAATCATCCGTATTTTTGCACAATATGGTATTGTTTACAAAACGTATTCGCCCAGATCTTTAATTTAATAAGTATGTTTCCTGCCTAAATTCACTTCGATGTTACCAAAAAGTCAATAGTTTACTTTAAAAAAAATAAAACCGCTCAATGAATTTACAGTATGTATACGGATAGCAGCCACAGCGTGCAGGCGACGCAACCCAGGTGAGCGTATTCAGTTAGCATTCAAATACAGGAACACTTTTTATCGGACAAATTTTAATATATCAAAGGGTACTTAATTAGTATCTTATGTAGCTGACCATCCGTGCTGACAAAGTGTAAATTTAATTATAACGAAGGTTGTAACTTAGCTCATCATCTGTCGCTAGACTGCCTTCCTTCGTGCGGTTTCACATGCCGTCACAGATGCAGGGAGAGTTCATTTTTCATTTTTCGATGTATGATATGATGTTATGAAATGGTATGATTTTTATTTCAGGCAGGCTGGAAATTATAATCACAGTTAAGAGTCATCACAATTGGTGTATTTGTCACATTTTCTCACGTGTCTATTATTTGATATGGAGATTTGTTTGTGAATATGTCTTCTCAAGGTTCATTTCTAGATTTACACAATGCAAGGCCTAAGGAGGTTTAACGCACAGGGATTTGCATCAGAAAAATAAAAGTGTGTCAATATAAATTATCGTTGTTTGTCTTGCTCTCTGATCGAGGGCGCCGGACTGAGGGCGCATGTCGATAGATAGATAGATAGATAGATAGATAGATAGATAGATAGATAGATAGATAGATAGATAGATAGATAGATAAGTAAGTATATGTTAAAATGTTGAAACATAATGTGCTGAAGACAATACATATCTTCATACATAAATTTTAGGTAAATAAATATATATATATATATATATATATAAATAAGTGAATAAATAAATAAATAAATAAATAAATAAATAAATAAATAAATAAATAAATAAATAAATAAATAAACAATAAAAATGATATCATAAAAATGAAAACAAGAATATAGGCCTACATGTAGTACCAAAATAATCCAAATAAACAAAAAAAACAAAACCAGAAAAACCCAAATGCTGGTGTAACAAACTGATACCTGTCATAATGTGTCAAAGGATAACTTTCGTTGAATTTACTTTCAAACTCAAAATTTTCAGTGAGTGAATCTTGCCACTTTTCTTAAATTTAAAAGTCTACTCGCCCAACTCTCCCGTACCCATGCCATACTGTCCACTCAACCCCCTCCCCGCTTCTTGCATACGCAATACTTGAACGGCCCTTTCAAATTTAAAAGTTTTCCAGACATTGTGTTTTCATCTTGGAAAAAAATAAATGCACTTATCAACAATCCCTGACATGTTTTTGTAGATATATATCTCCTGATCACAGGAGGCAAAAATTGGAAAATATATCTTGAATATTTTTCGACATGAAGACAAAAAAAGGAGAAAAAGTAAATTTTCCAGCAAAATGCATAAATTGCTTATTCAGCAATTTTAAGCTCTTGGCTGAGTTTTCTTTGCAGATTACTCGTAATTCTCTGAACCCTTGTCATCAAATTGATATAGTCTTGATATATATGGGTGTTTATTTTATATATATATATATATATATATATATATATATATATATATATATATATATATATATATATATATATATATGTATATATTCAACAATTTATTAAGGACTTGGCTCCGATTCTAGAAGATCACATGAGCGTTCCGATTAAATGATTTTAGGCGACTTTAATATAAATTTATTAAAAATTCACACAAGAGATACATATTCGGAATTCCTAGACGTTATACTAAATAATGGATTTGTGCCAAAATTAACCTTACCTACAAGATTTTAGGAGCGGAGAGCAACTTTGATCGATAACATTTTTTGTAATCTCTCCCACTCTAGAAAGACGTGTATATCTGGCATAGTTTTTACGAACCTATCCGACCATCTACCATATTTCACATGCTTAGACCAAAAAATGGATCTTCATGGTCCGCCAAAATTCATAAGTATTCAGACCAAAGACGAAATATCAGTGCAAAATTTCTTACAGGAACTAAGCAACACCGATATCATGGGAAAACTTAACCTTGACCTCAATCAAAACCCAAATTTAAATTACGATATATTAGAAAATATCATATGTAGCGCTAAGACGAAACACCTGCCAACTAAAACTGTCAAATTTAACAAACATAAGCACAAACGTTTGCCATGGATGACTAACGGGGTACCTAGATCAAATAAATATCGCGATACCCTGTATAAACAACTAAAATGCACTAATCAACACACCGTAGAATATATTAATCTTAAATTGAACCTCAAAGCATGTAACAAAATTCTTGATAAAAACATCAGAGAATTGAAGCAAAATTTCTACCATGGTCAGTTTACCCGCTTTAAAGGCGACACAAAGAAAACATGGGATGTAATCCGATCAATTCTTAATTTAAAGAAAAACAAAAGAGATTTCCCCCTCTCCTTTAAAGTTGATAACACAAAAATTACTAGTAAAGTTGAAATCGCTTAGCGTTTCAATACTTTCTTCACAAATATTGGTCCCACATTAGCTGCCGAAATCAACTGTGTAAGCCTACCACATTTCTCTACCTATCTCACTCAACAGTTCGTTGCTAATTTTTCTTTTTCTAATGTATCTGCCGAAGATATCTCAACGGTTATTAATAACTTCAAACCCAAGTAAATCGCTGGGCACGACAATCTCTCCATGAAATTACTCAATAGCATAAATGGTATTATTTCCGATTCCTTTGCTTTAAGCGTGAATCAGTCAGTCAACATTGGAATTTTCCCAGGTAAACTTCAGATCGTTAAAGTCCTGTCTGTCTTTAAAAAAGACGACAAATCCCTACTTAATAATTATAGACCAATATCTCGCCTTCCCGCGTTCTCTAAAATCATAGAAAAGGCTGTCTGTCAGCAGCTTTATTCATATTTCACTTCTCACGATCTGTTTTACAGAAGTCAGCATGGTTTTAAAAAACTACATTCCACTCAGACTGCTGCTCTGGAATTTATAGACAGAATCTTTAATTTACTTGACCCTGGTGAAATACCTGTGAGCGTTTTCCTCGATTTATCAAAAGCGTTTGACACGCTAGATCACAACATTCTTTTCCACAAATTGAATAACTACGGGGTCAGTGGTACGGCATTACAATGGTTTAAAAGTTACTTAAGTGACATATCGCAATATGTTCAGTTTGATGAAATATGTTCCAAAACATTACCCATTCATACCGGCGTACATCAAGGCTCAATTCTTGGACCACTTTTATTCATTATCTATGTTAATGACTTATGTTTGGCTTCCCCTTAATTCGAATCCATACTTTACGTTGACGACACCACTTGAATAAACTCTCTATGTTTCTTTAACACCGATAATACAGATAATCACAACAGTGTTTCAGATACCATAAACCATGAACTGAAAAAAGTACATGACTGGCTCTCTTCAAACAAATTATCTTTAAACGTTTCGAAGACAAACTCTATGATTTTTCATTTCCCCCAGGGAAAATTAAAGTTTGAGATAAATCTCCAAATCGCAAACACTCCTATAGGGAGAACAACCGTGTTTGAATTTTTAAGATAAACAATTAATGAGAATCTCAATTGGAACAGTCATATCTCTAAAATTTCAACTAACCTGTCAAAAATCACTGGCATATTAAGTAGGCTTCACAATTTTCTTCCCCGTCAGCAACTGATGCAAATCTATAATTCCCTCTTCTTACATCACATCAACTACTGTTTACTTGCTTGGGGCTTTTCATCTGATTGCATCTTTTTGCTTCAAAAACGAGCCATTCGTCTCATGTGTTCTGCCAATTTCCTAGATCACACCGAACCTTTATTTAAAGAACTGAATATATTAAGGATCAATGATATCATGCAAGCCAGAGCTCTGAAATTCTATTTCAGATATTGTAACTCCGAATTGCCGCAATACTTTACAAATATCTTCGCCACTCAGCCTGTTGTACATCCTTACACCACCAGATTCCGTGATGTTCCCCGTCAAGCGATTCCAGGTAGAAACTCTACTAAAGTCGTATTCGATACTATGTCCCAGCTTTACTTAACAAAACGCCACCCTGTATCAAAAATAAAATTCACACGCACTCATATGATGTTTTCTCTAAATACATAAAATCGTACTTCAGTAATCAGTACTCTGAAATCTGTGTCATTCGAAATTGCTACGTATGCAATAACTGATTAATTAGATTTTGACCATGCTTAGTCTACAAAAGGTATTACTCACTGATTTTCACTTTAAGTCTTGACATTATTTGATGTGGTGTACTTTCAGTTTGAATTATATTAGGTGGCCCCAATGATAGCGGATTGCATGAATCGTTAATTGGAGTCATCCTGACATATAATTTTATCACTATCTGTTATGTACTTACTGTTTAACTGTAATTCTATGTTTTTTCAATAATAACATGTACAAACTGTAACCATATGTCCAATAAACTGTTTTCGAATCCTTGAATCTTTGAATCTATATATACATATTCAACTTAAAAGTGAAGCCACTTTCAGGGGTTTTCCCCAGCCTTAAGACAATTTTTATGACACTTTATTTTGGCACATACACTTGAACAAAAGGCAAAGCAACATATAGCCTACGTGGGTCTGAAGTGATTCAGTTGACGATGCAGATTTAGAACAAAGGCTGATCTATTGACATTCAAAACTATTTGAGACGCAACTTGTTAAGCGCTACCAGCTGAGCTTGTCTTTCGTTTTGACGTATTAACCTTGCGGCAAGCCAACCAAAATTTCAGCACTAGAACACGCAATTGATATGGAGTCTTATCCCCTAATTTAGCGCCTTCAATGTCCTCTTTTGTGAGTTGTATATCAGCCATTCTGGAAGAAAATTATTACAGATGTTATCTTAGCAAAATTTGCAGAAGTGATACCAAAAAGTTTGTTGATCTTTACCGGAAAGTCATGCCATCTCACCACCCTCACCTGTCAGTGTCAAGATGAATCAGCGAATCAGCTTCTTTGTGATAAGGACGGGTCCCTTGATTTCCCGGAACTTCGCTGTATACAGATGAATCTAGGTCACGCTTTAGCCACGCCGATCACGACCAGTGAGTTATAAATGCCAGCATGCGGCAGTGTTATGTGCTCGTGTAACTGGATAAACATTTTAAAACTACTTAGGCCTACATGGGATTTGGTACATGCTGGTTTTTATCATCAAAGGTGGCACATTCAGAATGTCTTTAAGTCCTACGCACTAGGCCTATATCGATTATCCTTGCTTTGCTGTTACACTGAGCTGATACTGAGCTTGGAATGATCTAACGGGCATTAAAATAAACATTAAATGAGTCATATGGAAAGCAGAGGTAATTGTTTACCCATATTTTCACCATTTAGAAGCAAAGAAAGTGTTAATAGTGGAAAATAAGTCGATTAAGCAGGCGGGTATTACAATGTAAATAAACAGTATATCGATAGGTCGACCTACCGATGTACTTTCGCCTTTTCCCGCTAGGTGCCGCATGGACGTAATAATAGTGTATTGCTGCTTTTAATTTAACTAAAATTTTCAGATTCAAAATTATACACAGTATGTTCCGCACTGCACCCATGAGCTGTGACGGTATGCTTTCTGGACCGTTCAAATAAGCCAGGACCATATAAACAACGGCGCGGGAATGGCAGAACTGATTTATAAATTATTTTAAATTTGTGATCATGTCTTAGTGACAGCTGGCGTACTAAAAATAATAACACAGTAATGTGAAGGAATTATTTCAAAACTAGACTCGGAACTATGGGCAATAAAAAGGGGAGTTTGCCGATTCTTTCATTTTAAACAATACTCATAACACCTGGGTTGAATATAGATCTTAGTTATAGATCTTAACAACCTTTATCATTTTAGTTTTGTGGGTTCGACTGTCTCGCGTGCCTTTTCTTTCTTTCTTTCTTTCTTTCTTTCTTTCTTTCTTTCTTTCTTTCTTTCTTTCTTTCTTTCTTTCTTTCTTTCATCTTTCTGTCCTCTCTCTCTCTCTCTCAGTTTGTCTGTCGTTTTCCTTACGTGCATCATTTGAACTCTCTGATAAACAAGGAATGGCTATGCAGGCCATAATTACAAAATTTAATATGGATGTTTGACAGGGACATCGGACGTTTCTGTCCTTGCGTCTGTCTTTCCATATGTAATATTATTGATGGACAAATTATCGTTAATGGCTAGCTTATTTTCATACATATCTGCAAATGGATAGTTTTAGAATGAAAATTTATAAGATGATAAAGACAGTGATAATAACAAAAATTCTTCACTGTGTTTCTCATTTTATAATAGCAGACAGCTGATTTAATCAAAATGTCATGCAAGTCATAAAATATTTGAAAAAAAAAATAAAGCTATTCATCTAATGGCGAAATGTTTCCACAACAAGCTAACTCTGCTTATAGTGTTTTTTTTTGCATCAGCTATATATGATAGACATGAATATATAATAGATCTGCTGCCGTCTTTGTATTGAAATATCATTTTGATTGTTCTCAAGCAATCTGTGTCTAACAAGACAAAAATCCCAATGTGTCAAAATGTGTCTCATTTCCATTAAGACATAATAGAAGAGAAGATCAAGAAAACATGGTTATGTGCTCTTGCTCAACATTTATTTACGGGCACAAGCTAAAAAGGGTCATTAAGAAAACAAAACTTTATATGGGTACATATTGTTATAACACAATTTTTTTTACAGATTTTATAATTGGTGCGTGAAAATTATAAGGAAAACAAAGAGTAACACCCTGCATACTATGAAATGTCACTTCAGATTCTCAAAGTTACAAATAATGTGGATCGCTTTGTGGTGTACTGGTCTCAGGTTCAACCAGTTTCGAAGTATTTGGTTTAAACATATTTTACTCAAAAAAGCGATCGGGGAAACAGGCTCTGCCTATATAAATCCCTCTCGTGAAAAAAAAGAAATAAAAGAACAATACAAATCGAAGTATTTGGCTTAAGCAAGTATTTCATGAAGGGATCAACAGCAATCAGCAGATTAAACGATTGGTACATACTCTACGAATGGTTCCTGAAAATAAATGAATGAAAAATGCACATATTATTATGCAAAAATTCCTCAACCCCCCCCCCCCCCCACCATAAAGAAGAACCTTTCCGTAATAATATAACGATGATAATAATATTAATAATAAAACGATAGGTAGCTGCCAATTCTCCATTTAGCGTATATATGTAGGTAAAGTTGGTGATTGGAAAAACACGCCCCCAAATATAAAGTCATATTTGACGTTAGGTGTCAGACCATTAACTGAAAATATTACGGCTAAATGTAAACAGCTTAAGTGCCTTTTTTCGCCCTGAAATGTAAACATGCCTGACAGATCTTCTTTTTTTTTTTATCGAGTCCAATATATCGGATTTGGTACACGTTACCGAGTCCGATACTGATATGGATTCGGATTCTGTTCACAATCCCGCATGTAATTTATGTCGCTCTTACGCTGTCTCTCTAATTTAATGAAGGAATTTATTGCTGGTGAAGATACTCTAAACTGATTACCCTCTTTAATTTATCCTGCTTTTGTGCACCGTGCCGCTCTACCCCCACCCGCCCCCCCCCCCCAAGAAAAACACTCACACACACACACACACACACACACACACACACACACACACACACACACACACAATAAATAAATATATATATAAATAAAAAAAAAAGAAAAAAGAAGAAAAAGTTCTGTCGGTTCATGATTCACAATGTACTGATCCATATTATAGGTTATTGCAAAGTATTCGGACCGCAACACTAAATATCGTTATGGACAGAACCATTGGTATTGGCTGTCACTCAGACATGATCACAAGTTTAAAACAGTTCATAAATCACCTTTGTCATTCCCGCGCGCCGCTGTGGACATGGTTCCGGCTGATTTCAACGGTCCAGAGAGCATACCGTCCTGGTATAAGGGTGCAGTGCGGAACTGATGGTATATAATTTTGAATCTGAAAACTTTGGTTCGATTAAAAGTATCAATTGGTACAATATTTTCGCTAGCATGTGCTTAAACGAGCTGGGACATTGGATCGTTAAGCAGGCGCAAGGTGCGAAAATCTTTTTCCCAAATGCGTGTTAAAGTACATGGCGTTTCCGACGATCGTTAACAATCTGTGATAACCTTTCAGTGGGTCACCACTCGTCGTTACACTTGGAGTGATCCGCCTAAAAATTCGACAAGTTTGCATTTCCGATTTGGCTAATTTTAATGGGGGTATCATTAGAGACAATCGTGTTCCTGATGCATGGTGCATGAAGCAGGTTAGGAAAAGATGTTGACTCAGTCTTGCAATGTGACTGCGTGCGTGTTCATTATTTTTATCTTGTAGTGGCAGATGAGCATATGAACCATGTATCCTTGTGCTTTACACACAGATGAGAATACCACTGCGTATTTCGGGGTGGGTGGTCTAATCAGACTTTCAATGCACCACTTGAGTCAGCATTGCCTTATTATTATTATTATTATTATTATTATTATTATTATTATTATTATTATTATTATTATTATTATTATTATTATTATTATTATTATTATTATTATCATTTTTTGATAAACGACGTGTTCCGCCAGCATTGGCAGCAGAATTAATACGTACTTATGATCCAGGTAGTCGAGATCAGTTCAAAGCACATCTACATTCCTGTTATGTACCTGCCGAAAGTTCACAAGCATTCTTCTTGCGACTTACTTCAGATATACAACATGTGATCACCACAACTAAATTAAGCATTTGGCCAAGGTATATTATGATTCATGTTCAAGCGTTATAATGCATTACTTTTCGTTACTCAGTGGTTGCGTATTATGTACCATTTTCTTCTATTTGTGTGTGAGCACGGGCTTGTGTGAATTTAGTTTCCGCAAAGAATGACACACAGTGA
The DNA here is from genome assembly GCA_964020975.1 of Hermodice carunculata. Lineage (NCBI taxonomy): Eukaryota > Metazoa > Annelida > Polychaeta > Eunicida > Amphinomidae > Hermodice > Hermodice carunculata. The sequence goes on from CAXHWN010001437.1 coordinate 21,794, forward strand.
TTTATGGGATGGAACGTTTGTGTGTGTGTGTGTGTGTGTGGCGGGGGGGGGGGGGGTAGAAACTTTTGATTTTGTTGAAATGTGGAAATATTATCTTCTACTTGCACATGTTTCTATCACCAAAGACTATGTCAAAATCGTAAGTTCTTTCATTGTTTGAAAAAAAAAAATGATAGAGGCACGAGAAGCCTGCAGCTGTTGATTGTAAACTAGAATCCTGCGGGGCCTACGTCACAATTTGACGGCGTCACTATGTTTACTCGAGCAACAGTTTTATGAGAAACGTCGAAGTGAGAAATTGAGACAGTAAAAATCAAATGGTCGGAAAGAACGATATCTTGGTATAAATTTATGGATTTTGACAGGGTGTGTTGCAAGCGTCGGGACAAGTTCTTCAGATAGATTGAAGCGTATATTTTTATTTCAAAATAAATGCTTCAACACAAATACATCAAAGTCACTTCACATCAAAAGTTGCATGATGGATCGTTTTCCTCTTCTGCTATCCTACTGTGCAACATACAACGAATATCTTTGCAATAAGGGACCGCAAACTTGCGAAAATATCTCCATCGCCATTGAATATACTGAGGAAGAAAATGATATAAATGCGTAGTACCTTTCATGAAAACTGCTTAGGATCTACCCGACTGCTGTTATTACTTTATATGCTGATGGAGAGAAAAAGAGTCGGTATTTATTTATTTATCGATTTATTAAAATGTATTTAGACTGGAGTGGCCGATTCAGTTAAAAGCTGTTCTTCCATCGGGCACAGGTTATAATAATCAATATTTACAAACAGAGTATAGCACAACACAATACAACATCAGATGATAGAATATATATATATATATATATATATATATATAAGAAATAAAAAGAATAGATAAAAAAGTACATGTCGTCGAAGCAAAAGTTCTGGGGATGTTTGCCAGAGCGATAGCATGTTCGGACTCGAGTTGCATATCTTGGTGTTTACAATACAGTGGATGGCGGTATCCTGCGTAGCGTACTTAGTACGCCTTCCCTGTTTCTATACCCCAACAAACTTTCATTTTTAACACATACGATAATGACCACAAGGGCGATAATAGGTGAAAACACCGTTTTTTTTATAATGCAACGCTGGGTCCTATGGGCTGAACCACAGACGCTTGAAGTAGACCGCAATCAACGGCATGCGTGCGGTCTGCTTCAACCCCCATCATTGTATTATTGTAAACACCAGGATCTGAAACTGGAAGTCGAACTTGCTGTCGCTCTCGCAACCATCCCCACAACCTTTGTTTCGACAACTTACAAGCAAAACGATTTGGTGGTTTCTCCTCTTATTGTGTGAACGTCACGCCGGGTTGCAATGAAACCATGAAACCTCATTCAACCAAGAGTTAAAGATAGAAAACATGTTTTACATTTAAATTAATTATATTTCAAGGGGCCCACCGGCGGTCATGAATATGAAAAGCTAACTTTTATACGGTAATGATTGTGATCAACCGGTTAATCCATAAGTCATTAAAGTGTGTGTGTCAACACACACTTTTCTGTTTTTCCTCGAATTCTTTTTTCTTTCTTTCTTTCTTTCTTTCTTTCTTTCTTTCTTTCTTTCTTTCTTTCTTTCTTTCTTTCTTTCTTTCTTTCTTTCTTTCTTTCTTTCTTTCTTTCTTTCTTTCTTTCTTTCTTTCTTTCTTTCTTTCTTTCTTTCTTTCTTTCTTTCTTCTCTACAAGCAAATTTGTCCGACACTTTTCTCGGACACTATTATACATAGAAACTCCATACTTGGCATGATTGTACCTCCACACAAGGAGTTTTACCGTTTAACACAGAGGAATGAAGATGTTTAAAATTATGCAAATTAGGGGCATTTGAAATTTTAAAACTTGAATATCTTCAAAACTATTATAGATAGAGATGTCATTTAACTTTTACTAGGGGGTTATTGACCATTGCGCCTGTAATGAATCTAAAACGAAACTTGTAGCAATTTAAATTATGCTAATTAGCAGCATTCGAAATTTTCAATCTTGAATATCTTTAACACTATAATAGATAGAGATGTCATTCCAACTTCTTGTAGGGGGTTGCTGACCATTGTGCACCCAATGAATTAAATATGGAAGTTGTAGCAATTTAAATTATGCTAAATAGCACCATTAAAAATTTTAAATCTTAAATAACTTCAAAGCAACAAAAGATAAAGACGCCATTCCAGTTCAACCCCTGTGTTATGGAATAGTTGTACGTTGCCATACCAATATGCTTTAAAGACACACACACTGATTTGCTATGCAGCAAATCATCTTTCCTAGTTGTACTTTGTAGTCATTAGTATACAGCCTCCTGTGAATGACTTCGCTCTCTGAGAGAGAGAGAGAGAGAGAGAGAGAGAGAGAGAGAGAGAGAGAGAGAGAGAGAGAGAGAGAGAGAGAGAGAGAGAGAGAGAGAGAGAGAGAGAGAGAGAGAGAGAGAGAGAGAGAGAGAGAGAGAGAGAGAGAGAGAGAGAGAGAGAGAGAATATATGTTCCTGCCTGCTGTTATGCAGACCATCAGAATTTAGCGCAAGACAAAAAGCAAAGTTACGGAACATGAAGAAGATGTGTGATTCATTAGTCCGGAGGTCCACCTAATAAGTCATAAGCGTGACCGTCAGGTCAACCCGCAGAAGGCTCGGAAATCGATTTTGGTCTCTTGCATTTAGCTCCGTCGAGACGAAAATTCTGATGGAGCAATAGTTACTAGAATTCAACAGCCTATCATGCGGGATATACATAATACAATCATGTGAGTAACACACTAGCTACAAACAGCAAATATCCTTTGTTCTGCTACAATTCACACAAATTATCTACTATTTTTTTCCTGTTTTTTCAACAACGTTTTTAGAATACAACTGACGACATATATAACACTCTTCTCAATGAAATGGTGCAAAAATGGGCGCCAAATCACTTGAAAATAACATGGTAGTTGACAATCAGGTCATCCCGCAGAAGGCTTGAAAATTGATTTTGTTCTCTTGCATTTAGTTCTGTCGAGATAAAAATTCTGATGGAGCAATGTTGACTTGAATTCAACAGCCTATCATGCGAGATATGCTTAATACAATCATGTCAGTAACACACTAGCAACAAACAGCAAACGTCCTTTGTTCTGCTACAATTCACACAAATTATCTACTATTTTTTTTCCTTTTTTCCACAACGTTTTTAGAATATAACTGACCACATATATAACACTCTTCTCAATGAAATGGTGCAAAAATGGGCGCCAAATCACTTGAAAATAACATGGTAGTTGACAGTCAGGTCAACCCGCAGAAGGCTTCGAAATCGATTTTGTTCTCTTGCATTTGGCTCCGTTGAGATAAAAGTTCTGATGGAGCAATATTTACTAGAATTCAACAGCCTATCATACGCGATATACATAATACAATCATGTCAGTAACACACTAGCAACAAACAGCAAACGTTCTTTGTTCTGCTACAATTCACACAAATTGTGTACTATTTTTTTTCTACAACAATGCCTTAAGAATACAACTGAGCACATGTATAACACTCTTATCAATGAAATTGTGCACAAATGGGCGCCAAATCACTTGTAAATAACATGGTAGTTCAAGTTTGTTCTTAGCACTTAGCCAAATACTGGCAGTATTTCCTCAGAAACCTGATTTATTCTTTTGAGACCCTAACTCAGAGTTGACAACAAAATAAAACTTGATTTTTGGACCCTTTCATAGTGAGGAGTATGCGTCATCATGGGGTTTGTTTTACATTTTTGGCACAGGATGTCCATTGTTACAGTACTTGTTAGGAATCCCCAGGTTTTTAGGGGTCTATAGCCATAACTGTTTATTTTATAAACACTGGGACTGAATATAATGCCCCACTTTGTTTCTACTCCATTTATACACTGGAAGGTGGTTGGACTCATTAGAGCTATCCAGTTAGAAAGGATACATACTAGTTCAGGGGTAATCTAAATTATTCTTGTCTGAACTTGTCCTTTACAAATTTAACAATGTGTTTGGTTTGATGGGTATTCCTTATTCATATTGAAGGTCTGTGTTTATAAGCAAAACTTCAGTTTTTTTACGTGATTCACCCTTTGCCACGTTCATATTTATTCATTATTATGTTGGTTGTCTTTGCTGAATATTTAGCTTAGACAAGAAGCCGCTACTCAGAGAGACATGAACGGGTACAGGCTCCGAAACATGTTCTGAATAGTTACCCACTGAAGACACTTTACTGTATTTGGGCTAATGCAGCCTGTGTTAAAATTCTAGGGGAACGTGGACAACATGTACATAATTGCTTTCACATTTTGTACAAATTGAACACTGACAGGTTAGCTTATGGAGAGTACAGCGTTTGAACTACGGGATAGGGTAGTAACGACCACAAAGTGGTTCTAGGCTACAAGATGCAAGTATCATTCTCCAAGTTCATTATGAGCTACGTTGCATGCCACCTTTCATTAATTTTGAAATTATCTAACCTCAATGACATGTTTCATCGAGATAGTTCATTGCAGTAGAATTTTATGACCGCTCAGATTAACTGATAGGGTGGGTAGTGGTCGGTTGTCCCCCAACCTGTCGTCCGCTCACGTTTCAATTTTACAACTTTAAAATGCTTTTGTCAGACTATCTGCAAATCCTATGGGGAAGTATCTTTAGTCGGTCTCTGCCATTCATTTGCATGAGTCACGATTGATTGATTCATGGAAATGATGTCAATGTTTTGGCACTTTATGGGATACGGATACGTGTGTGCTTTTGTCCAATAACGATATACGTCTTGGAGGGGGCTTCTCCTCAAACCTGCCTTGCGAATTGCTCTGAAATCGCAATTCCTATTTGTGACTCATGAAACGATAAAATTGCACATTGCTTCATGTGCTTGTAACAATTTTGACCCGAAAATGTACCCTTCTAGAGTCAATATGTTTACACAGAAATCATATGTTTGACTTCTGAATAGGAGGGTGCTCGTTAAAGTACTAGTATATTGAAAATTACACAGATGTCTGTGCAAATTTTAAATGTTGTCCTTGTACCAGCATGTTTGATGAAAATTAAGAAAAATTTATAATAAAATGAAAAAAAAATGTTGCGTTATTTTATTTAGCCTGACATTTATTCTGTCAAAATATTTTCTATTAATAATTGACACCTAATATTTCCATTGTTCTCCTGGGTTGGCGTCTATGAAAGAGAAAACTACCGTGTCCCAATAGAAGTATTCTTGACCGTATAATCTTTATGAATATGTATGTGTTATTTGTACTTGAGAGTTGGTCCCATAATCTTGTGATGAGCCCCGAAACCTGACAGTTATCAATATACGTCAGTCATTGCGTTAGGCAAAAGGTATCCTTTGCGCAATTCATTATATTTTGTTTCATATTTTAAATTTTTCCTTCTCTTTAGCGAACTGGATGATATGTCTAAGCGACGGGTCAAGATTAACAGTGTATGGCAGGCACTCGCAGATGTTACTAAATTGCAACATTACGGAATCTTTTTGAATTTCGTCGGATTGTAACGTCGACAAACCACCAGATAAGCATTCTACTAATAAATGAGGTTTGTAGTCCAGACTTAGCAATAATTCAGAGTCCTCAGGGTCGGTGAGAATTTTTCTTTGCTCCTCACTCGTTTCCAGGTCAGCGATGAACAAGGCGCTGTCACAGTCAAAACTTTCAGCCTGCATGCTCCTTGTTGTCAGGGTACATCTGTCTTTCCTTTTGTCACATTCGGGTGTTGCACTTACTTCATCTAGCTTCATTGCTCTGGATTCTTCTCCATCGTATTTTCGGACAGAGTTTTTCAACTTTCTTCTGTTTTCTTTTTCGCTTTCTTCAAGCGTATGCAACAGCAGACTGGCACGATACGGCCACTGCTCGCACACTATCACCCACTTAGCCAAAATGTGGCGAAAACGTTTTTCCTTTTTCAGTTTGGAGTTTGTGTGTCTGTAACCACATTGGAATGTGAACATTAAAGCTTCATGAATCCGTTCAATGTTGCGCGGATTCCTGTCCAACCATATTGCATCCTCATAATAGACCTCCTCTTCCCTGACCCACACTGGGATTTCATTGGCTTTGAATTTGATATCTTCTGCGCTCACTGTCTCTTCGGGATGTAAAAGTTTAAGTGGAAGACCTTTTGTATATACTCCCGTGCACCTCTCTCATCCTTCATCTGAAAATCCTTTGCAGACAACTGCACGCAGTTACCAACATCTCTTGTGTTGACGGTGAACACAGGGACAAATGGCGAATTATCATATGTAAATAGAAGATCCATTACTTCAAGCACATTTAAAGCCTCTTTTTTCTCACAGCGGTCCAAATCGTCTACAAATATTACCACCCGATAAACAATCTGGTTGATCCATGCCATATAGTTAACCAATTTAGACAATTTCCTCCCCTCATTTTTTACTTTTGCTGTGACGGTCAGATTTGCATCATTGACGTCTGGTCGTTCTGTATCTGCGTCTTTCTTCTTTACTATCTTAGAAAGGCTGTCGGAGTTCTCCAGCTTTCTGGCATGCCCTTCTTCCGAAGAACACCACGATTTCAAGAAATCAATGAGAAATTTGGCATACCAGATGCTTGCAATGGACACACCCAAGCCCCCTAGTCCTTTCATCACAGATGATAAACTTGTCTTATTTTCCCGACTATATAACGCAAGGGCTGCCACGCAAATGATACCCAAAGGTACTGCAATTAGCAGCAGTACGTAAATTGGACAACAACACCACTTTCTGGGCTCCACTTCAATTGCGTTTTCAATATTTATTTTACAACAAACCAGATTTTCTCTTCTATCTTTCCTTGAATCACCTCCAGGAGATTCGATATTTATTGTCTCTGAAGAACCCTCTGCACAATCGCCATAAGGTGATATGGCCTCAATGCGACCTCTCACCAGGTTAAAAGTCCGCACCGACAGGGAGCTAAAGTGATCTCTAAGATCAGAGGTAGTTTTTGCTAAAATAGCTGCCCAAATGTGGCCAGGTCCCGCGTTTTCTCGAGCGTTGAGGTAGACAGGAATTACTTCAAGGTGAAGAGCATCTTTTCTCGCAAATACTGAATGCCCTTTGCACTTGAAGAAAAGTATGACCATCAGGGACTCTAAGTAATGTTTTCCACAGTACCACTCGACAGACTTCCAGAGAAGAATCCCCGCAGCAATAACAACGGCGGCACAAATTGGGTACCACAGCACCAGCGTATGGAACTCTCCATCCGTTGAATAAATAACACTTCCGTTGAGGGACGCCGTGCTATATTCTTCACTCTCCGGTGCCCAATAATGTAAAGAAAACAACAAGATTCCGATGATTCCTAGAAACAGCACGACAAGGAGCAGAAAAGTGCCCCAGAAGGACGTATAGGGTTTTGCGTAGTATGAACAAGAGCAGCAAGAGCAACACAGGTTGGACTTCCATTGAGGCATTCCATCACTAGCTGAAAATAGA
>CAXHWN010001437.1:29498-67498 GCA_964020975.1 Hermodice carunculata
TGTCAACACACACTTTTCTGTTTTTCCTCGAATTCTTTTTTCTTTCTTTCTTTCTTTTTTTCTTTCTTTCTTTCTTTCTTTCTTTCTTTCTTTCTTTCTTTCTTTCTTTCTTTCTTCTCTACCAGCAAATTTGTCCGACACGTTTCTCGGACACTATTATACATAGAAACTTCAAACTTGGCATGATTGTACCTCCAGACAAGGAGTTTTATCGTTTAACACAGAGGAATGAAGATGTTTAAAATTATGCAAATTAGGGGCATTGAAATTTTAAAACTTGAATATCTTCAAAACTATTAAAGATAGAGATATCATTTTAACTTCTACTAGGGGTTATTGGCCATTGTTCATGTAATGAATCTAAAGCAAAAGTTGTAACCATTTAAATTATGCAAATTAGCAGCATTTGACATTTTAAAACTTGAATATCTTCAAAACTATTATAGATAGAGATGTCATTTCAACTTTTACTAGGGCGTTGTTGACCATTGCGCATGTAATGAATCTAAAACGAAACTTGTAGCAATTTGAATTATGCTGATTAGCAGCATTCGAAATTTTCAATCTTGAATATCTTTAACACTATAATAGATAGAGATGTCATTCCAACTTCTTGTAGGGGGTTGCTGGCCATTGCGCACCTGATGAATTAAATATGGAAGTTGTAGCAATTTAAATTATGCTAAATAGCACCATTAAAAATTTTAAATCTTAAATAACTTCAAAGCAACAAAAGATAAAGACGCCATTCCAGTTCAACCCCTGTGTTATGGAATAGTTGTACGTTGCCATACCAATATGCTTTAAAGACAAGACACACACACTGATTTGCTATGCAGCAAATCATCTTTCCTAGTTGTACTTTGTAGTCACTAGTATACAGCCTCCTGTGAATGACTTCGCTCTCTGAGAGAGAGAGAGAGAGAGAGAGAGAGAGAGAGAGAGAGAGAGAGAGAGAAGAGAGAGAGAGAGAGAGAAGAGAGAGAGAGAAGAGAGAGAGAGAGAGAGAGAGAGAGAGAAGAGAGAGAGAGAGAGAGAGAGAGAGAGAGAGAGTAGAGAGAGAGAGAGAGAATATATGTTCCTGCCTGCTGTTATGCAGACCATTAGAATTTAGCGCAAGACAAAAAGCAAAGTTACGGAACATGAAGAAGATGTGTGATTCATTAGTCCGGAGGTCCACCCTAATAAGTCATAAGCGTGACCGTCAGGTCAACCCGCAGAAGGCTCGGAAATCGATTTTGGTCTCTTGCATTTAGCTCCGTCGAGATAAAAATTCTGATGGAGCAATAGTTACTAGAATTCAGCAGCGTATCATACGGGATATACATAATACAATCATGTGAGTAACACGCTAGCTACAAACAGCAAATATCCCTTTGTTCTGCTACAATTCACACAAATTATCTATTATTTTTTTTCCTGTTTTTTCAACAACGCTTTTAGAATACAATTGACCACATATATAACACTCTTCTCAATGAAAATGGTGCAAAAAATGGGCGCCAAATCACTTGAAAATAACATGGTAGTTGACAATTAGGTCATCCCGCAGAAGGCTCGGAAATCGATTTTGGTCTCTTGCATTTAGTTCCGTTGAGATAAAAATTCTGATGGAGCAATGTTGACTTGAATTCAACAGCCTATCATGCGAGATATGCATAATACAATCATGTCAGTAACACACTAGCAACAAACAGCAAACGTCCTTTGTTCTGCTACAATTCACACAAATTATCTACTATTTTTTTTTCCTTTTTTCCACAACGTTTTTAGAGTACAACTGACCACATATATAACACTCTTCTCAATGAAATGGTGCAAAAATGGGCGCAAATCACAATAACATGGTCGTTGACAGTCAGGTCAACCCGCAGAAGGCTTGGAAATCGATCTTGTTCTCTTGCATTTGGCTCCGTTGAGATAAAAGTTCTGATGGAGCAATATTTACTAGAATTCAACAGCTTATCATACGCGATATACATAATACAATCATGTCAGTAACACACTAGCAACAAACAGTAAACGTTCTTTGTTTTGCTACAATTCACACAAATTGTGTACTATTTTTTTCTACAACAATGCCTTAAGAATACAACTGGGCACATGTATAACACTCTTATCAATGAAATTGTGCACAAATGGGCGCCAAATCACTTGAAAATAACATGGTAGTTCAAGTTTGTTCTTAGCACGTAGCCAAATACTGAAACCTGATTTATTCTTTTGAGACCCTAACTCAGAGTTGACAACAAAATAAAACTTGATTTTTGGACCCTTTCATAGTGAGGAGTATGCGTCATCATGGGGTTTGTTTTACATTTTTGGCACAGGATGTCCATTATTACAGTACTTGTTAGGAATCCCCAGGTTTTTAGGGGTCTATAGCCATAACTGTTTATTTTATAAATACTGGGACTGAATATAATGCCCCACTTTGTTTCTACTCCATTTATACACTGGAAGGTGGTTGGACTCAGTAGAGCTATCCAGTTAGAAAGGGTACATACTAACTCAGGGGTAATCTAAATTATTCTTGTCTGAACTTGTCCTATACAAATTTAACAATGTGTTTGGTTTGATAGTATTCCTTATTCATATTGAAGGTCTGTGTTTATAAGCAAAACTTCAGTTTTTTTACGTGATTCATCCTTTGCCACGTTCATATTTATTCATTATTATGTTGGTTGTCTTTGTTGAATATTTAGCTTAGACAGGAAGCCGCTTCTCAGGGAGACATGAACGGGTACAGGCTCCGAAACATGTTCTGAGTAGTAACCCACTGAAGACACTTTACTGTATTTTGGGCTAATGCAGCCTGTGTCAAAATTCGACAGGAACGTGGACAACATGTACATAATTGCTTTCATATTTTGTACAGATTGAACAGTGGCAGGTTAGCTTATGGAGAGTACAGCGTTTGAACTACGGGATAAGGTAGTAACGACCACAAAGTGGTTCTGGGCTACAAGATTCAAGTATCATTCTCCAAGTTTATTATGAGCTACGTTGTATGCCACCTTTCATTAATTTTGAAATTATTTAACCCCAATGACATGTTTCATCGAGATAGTTCATTGCAGTAGAATTTTATGACCGCTCAGATTAACTGATAGGATGGGTAGTGGTCGGTTGTCCCCCAACCTGTCGTCCGCTCACGCTACAATTTTACAACTTTAAAATGCTTTTGTCGGTCTATCTGCAAATCTTATGGGGATGTATCTTTAGTCGGTCTCTGCCATTCTTTTGCATAAGTCACGATTGATTGATTCATGGAAATTATGTCAATGTTTTGGCACATTATGGGGTTATGATACGTGTGTTTGTTTTTGTTCAATATGAGATACGTCTTCGAGGGGCTTCTCCGCAAACTTGCCTTGCGAGCTGCTCTGAAATCGCAATTGCTATTTGTGACTCATGAAACGATAAAATTGCACATTGTTTCATGTGCTTGTAACAATTTTGACCCGAAAATGTACCCTTCTAAAGTCAATATGTTTACACAGAAATCGTATGTTTGACTTCCGAATGGGAGGGTGCTTGTTAAAGTACTAGTATATTGAAAATTATACAGATGTCAGTGCAAATTTCAAATGTTGTCCTTGTACCAGCATGTTTGGTAACAATTAAAAATAAATAAATAAAATAAAATGAAAATAATAAAATGTTGCGTTATTTTATTTAGCTTGACATTCATTCTGTCAAAATATTTTTCTATTAATAATTGACACCTAATATTTCCATTGTTCTCCTGGGTTGGCGTCTATGAAAGAGAGAACTACCGTGTCCCAATAGAAGTATTCTTGACCATTTTATCTTTATGAATATGTATGTGTTATTTGTACTTGAGAGTTGGTCACATAATCTTGCCATGAGCCCCGAAACCTGACAGTTATCAATATACGTCAGTCATTGCGGGAGCCAAAAGGTGTCCTTTGCGCAATTCATTATATTTTATTTTATATTTTAAATTTTTCCTTCTCTTTAGCGAATTGGATGATATGTCTAAGCGACGGGTCAAGATTAACAGTGTATGGCAGGCACTCGCAGATGTTACTAAATTGCAACATTACGGAATCTTTTTGAATTTCGCCGGATTCTAACGTCGACAAACTACCAGATAAGCATTCTACTAATAAATGAGGTTTGTAGTCCAGACTTAGCAATAATTCAGAGTCCTCAGGGTCGGTGAGAATTTTTCTTTGCTCCTCACTCGTTTCCAGGTCAGCGATGAACAAGGCGCTGTCACAGTCAAAACTTTCAGCCTGCATGCTCCTTGTTGTCAGGGTACATCTGTCTTTCCTTTTGTCACATTCGGGTGTTGCACTTGCTTCATCTAGCTTCATTGCTCTGCATTCTTCTCCATCGTATTTTTGGACAGAGTTTTTCAACTTTCTTCTGTTTTCTTTTTCGCTTTCTTCAAGCGTATGCAACAGCAGACTGGCACGATACGGCCACTGCTCGCAGACTATCACCCACTTAGCCAAAATGTGGCGAAAACGTTTTTCCTTTTTCAGTTTGGAGTTTGTGTGTCTGTAACCACATTGGAATGTGAACATTAAAGCTTCATGAATCCGTTCAATGTTGCGCGGATTCCTGTCCAACCATATTGCATATTCATAATAGACCTCCTCTTCCCTGACCCACACTGGGATTTCATTGGCTTTGAATTTGATATCTTCTGCGCTCACGGTCTCTTCGGGGATGTAAAAGTTTAAGTGGAAGACCTTTTGTATATACTCCCGTGCACCTCTCTCATCCTTCATCTGAAAATCCTTTGCCGACAACTGCACGCAGTTACCAACATCTCTTGTGTTGACGGTGAACACAGGGACAAATGGCGAATTATCATATGTAAATAGAAGATCCATTACTTCAAGCACATTTAAAGCCTCTTTTTTCTCACAGCGGTCCAAATCGTCTACAAAAATTACAACCCGATAAACAATCTGGTTGATCCATGCCATATAGTTAACCAATTTAGACAATTTCCTTCCCTCATTTTTTACTTTTGCTGTGACGGTCAGATTTGCATCATTGACGTCTGGTCGTTCTGTATCTGCGTCTTTCTTCTTTACTATCTTAGAAAGCCTGTCGGAGTTCTCCAGCTTTCTGGCATGCCCTTCTTCCGAAGAACACCACGATTTCAAGAAATCAATGAGAAATTTGGCATACCAGATGCTTGCAATGGACACACCCAACCCCCCTAGTCCTTTCATCACAGATGATAAACTTGTCTTATTTTCCCGACTATATAACGCGAGGGCTGCCACACAAATGATACCCAAAGGTACTGCGATTAGCAGCAGTACGTAAATTGGACAACAACACCACTTTCTGGGCTCCACTTCAATTGCGTCTTCAATATTTATTTTACAACAACCCAGATTTTCTCTTCTATCTTTCCTTGAATCACCTCCAGGAGATTCGATATTTATTGTCTCTGAAGAACCTTCTGCACAATCGCCATAAGGTGATATGGCCTCAATGCGACCTTTCACCAGGTTAAAAGTCCGCACCGACAGGGAGCTAAAATGATCTCTGAGATCAGAGGTAGTTTTTGCTAAAATAGCTGCCCAAATGTGGCCAGGTCCCGCGTTTTCTCGAGCGTTGAGGTAGACAGGAATTACTTCAAGGTGAAGTGCATCTTTTCTCGCAAATACTGAATGCCCTTTGCACTTGAAGAAAAGTATGACCATCAGGGACTCTAAGTAATGTTTTCCACAGTACCACTCGACAGACTTCCAGAGAAGAATCCCCGCAGCAATAACAACGGCGGCACAAATTGGGTACCACAGCACCAGCGTATGGAACTCTCCATCCGTTGAATAAATAACACTTCCGTTGACGGACGCCGTGCTATATTCTTCACTCTCCGGTGCCCAATAATGTAAAGAAAACAACAAGATTCCGATGATTCCTAGAAACAGCACGACAAGGAGCAGAAAAGTGCCCCAGAAGGACGTATAGGGTTTTGCGTAGTATGAGCAAGAGCAGCAAGAACAACACAGGTTGGACTTCCATTGAGGCATTCCATCACTGGCTGAAAATAGATACAAAAGTCATGATTGACAGTGCATTTTAGAGACATAGAAAAAAAACTTACTACCCAGCTGATCGATGACACACATAGTCCTCTGTACGGACTGGTCATCCAATGAAAAGGTTTACTTGCTCCCCTCTTCACAATCCAGCGTAAGCTAGACATTGCATGAGTTGACATATTATACTAGGACTTGGATCACGGCTGAGGAGTTACAATAGTTAGCATTTTTTAAACCTATTGCAGGCCAGTTGACATATGTATGTATGTATGTATGTACGTACGTACGTACGTACGTATATATATATATATGTATGTGCTAAAACTACCGCGCAACACTAGGGACAACGCAGGCAGGACTGAACCGCGGAGTGGGTCAAGTCGCAATCTCTCTCTCTCTCTCTCTCTCTCTCTCTCTCTCTCTCTCTCCTCCTCCTCCTCCTCCTCCTTCTTCTTCTTCTTCCACTTCCTCCTCTTCTTCTTCTTCTTCTTCTTCTTCTTCTTCTTCTTCTTCTTCTTTCTCTCTCCCTCCATATACATCTATATCTCACGTTTGAGTCAATTTTAGTGCTATAAAGCATGTGTATAAATATCACATATATAGGCCAGACCATGGTGTGCCGCATCATAAAGTCATTAAAAAGTGCTATAATACGTCTTCTATTCGGCAGATTACCTATAATTGGAAGAGTACATATAACCGAAAGAGTATGTTTAACCGGGAGTACCGATATAGGATTTACTATTATGGGTTGAGCTAAGTTCCGGGTAACGATGGCGTCGTCTGCTGTAAGCGAGACTGCGGAATCTTTTCTGGGACATTTTCCATCTGGTGCGGCACAACTTATTGAAGTACGCGTTAACAAACATGAGATAAACAGGTCATAGCATGGTTTACTGTCGACACAAAGAATATCAACTCACACTGGGTACCATATTGCAGAACTCGTTTGCTTCGCTCACTTGTTCTGAACATATGGCACCCAGTGCTCATTGCTATTCTTCGTATCGACAAAAAATCATCAAATAATATCTGTCTGTCTGTCTGTCTGTCTGTCTGTCTGTCTCTCTCTCTCTCTCTCTCTCTCTCTCTCTCTCTCTCTCTCTCTCTGTAATTTGATTTTAACATATTTATTTATACTCATACCATGAAGTATATGGTAAGATTAAAAATGGGAAGGACCGATAGGTAACCGGTGAATATTACCCAGATGCAAGAGCGTAGCACTTGAATTTCGTTAAAACTGTAATATTTGTACAATAGAGTAATAATATAGCAAGCCAGCCAGCTGTTCACTTAAGTACGCAGCCAATACTATGCACTTAATCTGACATCACATGTTGCTTTGAAGACTTTCAAAGGCAAGCTGCCTACAAATAGCCGTAAATTGCTACCGGAATCTGTTGTTTTTTTCATGGTAGTATGATGGGTAATACATAATTCTGGTATGTCTGCAGTCAACACAGTTTATCAACCACGGCTTGGGGGTTGGCCGAACATGTTTTGACCGTGTTGGTCCTATTAGCTGAGTCGTGGCATTATAGGGCCTTACGCTACAATACTTGCATACACAAGGAAAACAAATTTCATCTTCCAACAGGAAGTAGATCATAACAATCCTATTCTTTTTGAAAAATTAAAAAAACGCATGTGTTGTGAAACAAAGGTTGACCACTGTATTCACTATTTGTGCTGGTCTTAAATTTTCAGTTGGACCTTCCTGCATAGGGTTTCAATTCACTGAGCTGCTTCTTGCAACCACTTTCAATCCATTGCTGCCAAAAGAGCGAGTAGATACTACCAACTTTTTAAAAGTAAGGGCTGTATTGAACATCAAACCATCCCCAGAATTACTACACTCCTTCCTTTTGATAGTTTACATGCATGTGCACACTCTCAGTTAAACCCAATTTTATGAACGTACTTTATTATGGAAAATGTTAGGACAAATAAGTGAACAACAATTAACCATGCAGTGCCTGTCCAAGTCTCTCTGTGGGAACATCAAAATTATAATGAAAGGAGGAATGACTTCGTTAAGCCACGATATTGTTAATGGGCTACCATTGATTTCACATTATGTAGGTGCATTCAATTGAAAAAAAAGTTCAACCAGACTCGCAGCCCATCCGTTTTGTAACATATAGTGATTACATGTATTTTTGTCTCTTAACCACAGGTGTATACATACATTTCATACCACAATGTCAGTTGATGGTTTGGTATGATATTCATAAAGCCTACCAATCATTCTTTTTATTTCTTTAAGATGACAGCAACTTATTTTTTTAACTTCGCGCCAAAGGACATCTTAATGGAATATGCAAAATGCGAGGTTTTCTTCATGAAATTTTGGAATATACAACCAATTTCAGGTTCATTAAACGAAATATGAATTTTGGATATTCACAAATTGAATCTGTCTTCTGTATGTTTACAAATTCCGTATTATGTCTCTTCCAGTAGGTTTTTAAGCTGGGTCTTGTCGTCCGGTTTCAATAAAATCATATGCACTTGTTCTGCAATAACTGCCGTCTTCATTCCGTAAATAACATGAAACTACCTGTCTATATCTTTGCATCAAAAGTATATTTTAAGTCAGCGTCAGTCCGTAACTATTCACCTGGACTGGTATCTATTATTTGTGTATGCATCTTCCTTCCAGCCATCCATCTCTCCGTCCTTTCAACGACCAATCCATTCAACCATAGATATAGCAAGCCAGCCAGCTGTTCACTTATGTACGCAGCCAATACTATGCACTTAATCTGACATCACATGTTGCTTTGAAGACTTTCAAAGGCAAACTGCCCACAAACAGCCGTAAATTGCTACCGGAATCTGTTGTTTTTTTCATGGTAGTATGATGGGTAATACATAATTCTGGTATGTCTGTAGTCAACACAGTTTATCCACCACGGCTTGGGGGTTGGCCGCACATGTTTTGACCGTGTTGGTCCTATTAGCTGAGTCGTGGCATTATTGGGGCTTCATACTGATTTCCCTACCAAATCTCTGACCTTGTCGCTAGGTAATGCTGACAATCACACACCGTGATACGGACAAACCAATGTAAACACAAGAGTGTTAATACCACTCAATGGAATAAAGAATACATATTCCAAACTAAAAAAAAATGCCCATTCAGTGTTTATCTAACTCTTGCAGCAGTGTTTTTTTCATGCAGATATGTCAAAAACCTATAAATTGAAGTTGGAAAGGCACCTCAATCTTTTATAATTTTGAAGCTATTCAAAGATTAAATTTTTGTGTTTGCCTAACTTACAAACATTAAACTGCGACAACTTTGATTCATGGTTTATTGGGTGCAATGTTCCTACAAATATATCAACTGAAGTTGAATGACACCCCAGTCTATAATAGTTTTGAGGTTATTCAATGTTTAAATATTGTGAATTCACCTTATTTGCATAAATTAAAATGCTACAACTTTGGTTCGTTTCTATAAATCTATCAACTGAACTGAAGTTTCAGTGACACCTCAGTCTATAATAGTTTTGAACTTATTCAATGTTTTAATGTTGTGAATTCACCTTATGCGCATAAATGAAAATGCTACAACTTTGGTTCATTTTTCATTGGATGCGACCCTGTCACAAATCTACAAATTGACGTTGGTATGGCAATCTATCTGTAATAGTTTGAAAGTTATTCAAAAGAATTCAACTTTGTTTGTTCACCTAATTTGCACAAATCAAATGCTACAACTTCGGCTCATGATTTATTTAATGCGGCTATGCAACAAACTTACAAATTGAAGTTGGATTGACACCTCTATCTATAATAGTTTAGGACATGATACAACTTTTAAATGTTTCAGGTGCTGCTAATTAGCATAATATTTCAAATGCTACAGTTTGTGTTTACTGTCCATTAGATTGTTACAAACCTGTATGTACCACTTTAAATTTTGTGTCTCTGTCTGTAATTGGTTGGAAGATACAAAGCTTTTAAAATACTAATTGCCCCTATTTGGCTACATTTTGACTTGACATTTAAACATTATGTTAAACCAATTTATACTATGAAGTAAACATTACTACATCAACACCAGATCCCCCATGCTATGTAAAGGTGGGGCATAAAATGACTGCAACAATTGAAACATGTTTACATTGATATACATGTATTTATCAGTACATGTATTTGAGTTTTACTATTTACAGGAACAATTGAATCTCCCCAACGTACTAAAGGTGTGGACAAACTACACTTGCAATTTGAACATGGATGATATAAGATGAATCTATATTGGGAGTGCGCAGTGTTTACAAAGGTAATGAAACAATATAATATATATATATTTAACAGATGAGCAAATGTCACTCCAAAAAGACAACTGCTATGCCAATGGAAGCTCCGGCTGCATGCCCCAATATACCTACCGCCCTGACAAAATCCATGCATATTACAGTTGTTCATTACAGGCAGTTTAGATCTGTGTTGGAGTGATTTCTGGAAGTTGGTGTGAATCTCCCTTTACAAAGAAATGCTCAATTTTGGTTCACATTTCATTCGATACTGCTATATGTATGTCACTAACCTATTGTGGAAATGGCACCTAACAGTCATCACCTGCTGACTGCTAGGTGCTCCAACCTCCTTATTTACATAACACAGGCAAGCTTATTCCACAAACGGCAGCCAGTCTCCCTAGGAATTAAAGGATTAGCCACAACACTACCCATCACTGCCTCTGTTCTTATAGGTGTGGAAGCCAGACTCTCACAGTTCAGTTATCTCTGGTTGCATTACAGTCTGGCTCTGGAAACAGTGATCAGCTTCTGGGCACAGTGGATGAGCCAGGATTGTGTGAGATGCATGTTTATTCAGAAGAAATTCAGTGAATTTAACATAAATTAAACTTCTCAACTTTGTTTGCATGCTCAAGGATTTTGCTTTAGCAATAGACCCACATATAAAGCTTTGAATGGCAACTGTATCCAGAAAACATTTGAAGATATGTAACGTTTACAATTTCCACAAATGTACCCCTAAGTTGCATAATTTTCAACATCACTGCTGCTCCAAACAATATGCACAACTTCACTACTAAGTCTATGACCATACCAAATTTGGTAGTTTTCGAATCAACACCGTCCGAGAAAAGCTGACAACAAAACTCGCAATGGGAAATAAATAAGTAAGTAAGTAAGTAAGTAAGTAAATAAAATAAACAAATAAACAAACAAACAAACAAATAAATAAATAACTAAATAACTAAATAAATAAATAAATAAATAAATAAATAAATAAATAAATAAATAAATAAATAAATAAATAAATAAATAAATAAATAAATATTTCACCGACTCTCCCCCCCCCCCCCCCCAAAAAAAAATGCCTGGAAATCAATAAACCAGGAATAGCTCAAGCCAGTTAATAACACTTTGCGTTTCCAACTAAAATGTATCTTTATATTTATGGGTTTACATCGACTTGTAATTCCTCTGTCGCGGAAGCATGAGGTAAACTAGCTCATCTTAGTACAGCACTTTACACAGTTAATACGACTCTACCCCAAAGGTGACCCTATATGCATTGGGCGTCTATTTTGAGATCATATAAACTATATATTTTTTACAATTACACATTTGCATTAAGCTAGGAAAAATGATGAAATCTCTCTAAGTGTTAAGGAATTGATTGTTAGTTGCTTAATCAATATTTATATATTTTACCTGCTTTGCGAAAACAAAGCACAAACATTAAAAATAGAAAAATAGAAAGCATCTTTTTCTTATCGGAGATAAAACAGTACACCTGTAGCAGCAAAATGATATTTTACATTTTGGAAAAGGATTTTAGTTCACAATTTAGAGAACACTTTAAGTAATTGAAAAAAAATTAAACCTTTTAACCGCAGTTAAATTAGATCTAGACCCTTGTCTAAAAATTAAAATGCTTTTTATGAGGGGTGTTATTTGTTCTTCCATTTGACACTCTAAACTTAATCTAATTTTCATTTTGAAACTGCTTTTTTAAATTATACACAAAATTTAAGGATTGTAACTTATGCTGAATTGCATAAATAGCGATAGTAAAATTTTATATTTTGTAAGAGAATCAAACTTGATGCTATGTCTTCCTTCAGAAAATATGTACTTTTTAGGATATTGCATGTTAACTATAGATTGAGACTGAACATTGGAAACATGAGAATCATATAGTATACAAGGCCCTTGAATATCGGGTTCTGCTATAAAGCAGAGATGTTTATAAATATACGTTATACCTAATTTCCTAAACAAACACAAGAACAAATGAAGTTTGCGCCGCTTTTACAGAGGCTTACACACATTTGGATTAAGCAACCTTAGTACAATTCAACAAGGAAGATTGTTAGCCAAAAACACCCGCTCTGAACGTATTTCACCTTCATTTCTGGTTCACCCCAAAATTTCCAAGAGCAGATGGATTTGAAATGTCTTCTGCCTCAACGATTCTGTTTACGCAATCTGTCATGGAGAAAATTATAATTGCAGAAATGACTCCCCAGGAAATCGTGCCCATTGCCACAAGCTTTATTGCCTGCTCAACCGTCCAATGTCCGTGTTCTTGTGTAGCAGAGAAAAAATATGGAGTTTGAACTGGACCAATATTCCAATATTTTTCTTTTCACCTCAGAAAATAAAGACTTGCTGGCGGCTGAATGAAAAAGCATATTGCGGCATGCTCGTGCTTGAATGAACGTGTTTATTCCGCGATAATTAAACCTTGAACTATTACACTTCTTCAGAAGAGCGACTTTTTGGTGATGGGCATTTGAACAAAAATGCAAAATACAAAAAGACACAAGTACAATACGATGACGCAGTTTAAACAGACTCTATATCCGATATAGGGTCCTCCATTAACTCTCTGACCACCAGGCTTTCACCAGGTCAACAGCAGTCCTGGGCGCGCTTTTGGAAAATGCGTCCCAGGAAAGCAGTTGATCTGGACCATGCCTGTGGTCTCTGCTCCCTGCTATAACTGTGTGTCTGCTTGGTTTGCACAGAATATCACCCTAATATTGTTACGTCAATCAAAAGCACATCTATTTTAGTCGAACGTGACAGGAAGACAGTTATAATCAGTAATGTGTGTTTTCATATCAGTGTACTGCGAATACGAAAGCAAGAGTTTTTCTGGTTTTTTGTTTTTGTATTTTCTTTTTTTTTTTTTAAATTGTGTAAAGGCATACCTTCTCGGTGCACCCGTGGTCCAAATTTTTCCTTCAGTTCCTTCCTGAGGAAGTCGATGATAAACGTTTTACCTTGGCCGCCATATCCATATATACCAAGAGAGCGAGGCGGGTTGGCCGTCAGATCCGTCAACATGTGAAGCAATGAATCAATATAGACCTTGTAGCCAAGCCTGGGACCGGGGACGTGTTTTCTACGTGGCTTCTTCGAATTTGGGACATTCATTGTTAGATACTCGTCACCCTCTTGCATCAAAACTCCATAAAAATGTAAAGCTAAAAAATTGACACAGATAGATAAGATTTAGTATCACAATTTGATCATATGTTCTGTCAATTCGCATAATTAGATTCATCTTCCTGTTCAAACTACATGCCACATTTAAAATATGGTTACACAAGTCATGAAGTATTGGATTTCTTGACACAAGGTACACCATTAGCCCGCTTTTTGACGTAATGTCAAGAACCTCCATTACAATTCCAGCTTTACGACCATTTTATGACCTGACGGGTTCATTGTCATGTACATTATATGGCCTCCAAGCGAGAAATATCGAGCAGCCTGTTGCAATGACGTGATACAAGGTACTTTGACTTACAGTAGGTTTTCTCCTTTTATTTATTTGAGGTTGGGGAATATCTTACAATAAAAGTCACTGAGCAATGCAGAAAGTATTCGAAAGTCTGGAATAGTTATATCATACTGCGGCAAGGAAAAAAGGATATGTTTACTACAAAATAGACTGTACCTGTTGTTTCCTGTACGTAAACAACAATTTCTCTCTGTGTGTAATCGATTTCCCTATCATGCACTTTTCAACCAATAATGCCAATAATATATATATATATATATATATATATATATATATATATATATATATATATATATATATATATATATGTATATATATATATATATATATATATATATTATAGCATGCTTTGTTGACGACATGAAGTATATCAACGAGCACTGGATGCCATATAGCAGAACGAGTTTGCGAAGCGAACGAGTTGAAAACTTCATATCGTCTACAAAGCATGCTATAAAATTTTTATCTCATGTTTGGGTCGATTTGTACATTTCAATACACAGAGCAAAAATAAGAACGACATTTGCAGAAAGTTTTACTCCTCATCAAAACAATTACCGACGAAACTGGAAGAGTACCGATACTATCGGCAGAGTGCCGATACCACCGGAAGAGTACCGATACATCATATTGCGGCACTGTAGCTTTTAGGCCTATGATACGGTATTTATACAAGCCTGTCATAGTACTAAAATCGACCCAAATATGAGATAAATAAATAAATAAATAAATAAACAAATAAATAAATAGATATAAAATATATTTATATATATATATATATAATATATATATATATATATATATATATATATATATATATATATATATATATATATATATATATATATATATATATAAATAAATTTAATTTGTCTACGTAATGCTTGTATGGCCGTCCCCATTAGTTTGTAAGTATAAGCAATGCACCTAGTCCCGATATGTTCTTATTATCCATAGAATGTAAAAATCGTATATATAAATGGTTAAACCGAGATGCATTTACAATTTATGCCAAAGTCAAATCTATTTTTAGGAAGTGTAATTGTTAATATTTATATTACGGCATCTTGTGTGTGCAGAGAACTTACATATTGGTTTTCCAAGTTTTTGGTTATCCTGCCAGGAACCTGACAACATAGTGTACTCATTCTGTCTAACCTTTGTTATAGAAATTCGGATTTCATAGGTCACTCATGATTTTATTTTATTGCTATTTTCTAGAAGTACTGATACGTTTTGGGCATCATATGTAAAAACAAAAAAGAGACAAGATGCAATGAATTTAGAGATCTGAAATTGGGCCTGTTTGATTCCGCCTTATCATGTTATAGCCTAAACATGCGCATCGGATAATTCGGGGTATCAAGTCAGAATATAAACGTGATTCATATGAGTCGTTCCTCTTTATAAACACATAAAGGAAAGAGAAAAATCTATATGCAAGAAAAAAATGCATTTCAAACTCATTTGGAAATTTTCAGTTTCCAGATTTAAAATACTTTCTTAAGCAATGGCCAGGGCATTTGCACACTTTCAAACAAACTACCGAATAGCAACCTTATAAACGAATATTAATCCAGGTGGTGAAATAGTACCCTCTTGGTGAAAACTAACATTCAAGTTTCAAACAGCAAGTGCATTCAAATTAATTGTTGGATATTCAAAGAGAAACTTGTGGTATCCATTCTCACAAAATGAAGGAGGAGGAGGAGGAGGAGGAGGAGGAGGAGGAGGAGGAGGAGAAGAAGAAGAAGAAGAAGAAGAAGAAGAAGAAGAAGAAGAAGATTACTCGCTACAATAATGATATTTCTAAAATGAAAAGGGCTCCCGAAAGACGATGTTTTGAGAGGTACGTACAGTTTGTCATGATTTTCTTTGAGGAAGAAGAAGAAGAAGAAAAACACTCGCAACAATAAAAATACTTGTGAAAGAAAAGGGATTCCCGAAAGACGATGTTTTGACAAGGTACGTACAGTTTTGTCATCATTTTCTTTTAGCAAGGAACAAAATGACAGATAAATGTCAACTTTCTTTACGTATATTTTCTAAAGGAAAGTTCATTGATGATATATATCGCGGGGAATGTTCAAAGCACCTACCTTGAAAGGGTGACGCAACTTGTATCCCCAGCGTACAATGCAAAGGCTTAGTGGGACACTTCAGGCCAGCTGTGCTTTTTTATGTCATAGGCGGAGACGGAAAGTGCTAATGCTGCAGGAGCTGCCATAATTAATTTACTACTGCAGCTGACCCCGCATACACTATAGGCCTACCTGCTGGAATGGCTGGCGTGTGGAGGCCTCGAGCAGCTGAGTCTCTGATTTAGCGTGACAACTGCGGCTAAATTTAGTTGCATAATAACTTTCTTGCATGATGACGTAGATCAGAACTCAGCTACCAGCGTGACAATAAATCTCTCCACTTTGTGGGGTGCACGTGAGGGTTTCCTGCACTCTCCAGGCAGGTAATCGGTGGGAGAAACATATTCAGGGCCCATCTCTTGCCAGATGCAAAAAGCAACGAGAAAAATGATTCCCGAATTACATTCAAGTAAAACCTTTTTGGCTTTTGCGACGGCATAACGTACAGTTGGTCATCGACACAGTGGTCAACTTTTATCACGTCTGTTCTTTCTCCATGATTGGTTTGAACCTATTTCATATTTAAATAAAATATGTCACGTTTCGTCTATTGCAGCCTGCTTTCCTTTCTTTTCTGACGCGAGGAACACTCTCAGGAGCCAAAGGGCTTCATTGAAGCCAGATAAGGCCGAAATGTTAATCTTTCTGCATTATAACCGTTGAAATGTTTTTACTGTTGAATGAGATAACGAATGTTAAAAATGATAGACACATACAGTTTGTGGTTATTGTTGTTTAAATGTTGATTGTGGTATGTACACTGATGACTGATCGAATGGATGGTTTCTGAAATAGTGGTCATGGTTATATTTCCAAAACCGGGTACCCCGCTATTTAAATATCCGAATTTTGTTTACCCGGGAAATTAATTTTGACACCCGACAATGCTCTTCCTTCCGCCTAATCTTCATTGCGTATCACACCGATTACTGGCCCACTTAAATTGCTTGCAATCTATTCAACTTGCCGAAAGACTCAATGGTTGTCAGTTGAAGATTCAAGTGAACTCGTACACAGTTATTGATCATTTCAAGGTTTGTATTCATTTAAAGAGCCTGTTTGTTTGCTTTTTTTGCCCAAGCATATTATTATGAAAAATAGCAAGATAAAATCGGCACGAATCTTGACTTGTAGTTGTTCGTATTTCTCAAGGGCAATGGGCATGTGCCCCACGTTCCGATTTCTCTGAATTGGAATCCCACAGGGATTGAAGATGAAAAAATTTACAAAGTAATTTTCAAAACTTTTGTATTTCAGCATTTAGGTCAGAAAAATGCACTAAAAAGATATACAGGGTTAATGTGTGATATGTGCTTTACTGCAAACATCTTAAGGTCCACGATTTTGTATTCTATGACAATTGGTAATTGACTTTTATATGAAAAACTTAAAATAAAATAGATTTTTCACCATTTGGTAGTTAGGTAGCATTTTTCATATTGGTTGATTCTAGTAGATCCACCCCATTAATAAGCAGATCTGTATTCTCTGTCTCATAAACATACGGCGTTAGTTCACGACAGTTGGTATTATCCTGCATTAGTTAGTTGGGCGTTTGTGTTATTTACTTAGATCAGTTGACCCGATAATCATATTTCGCTGCAATTACATTTTTTTTTCTAATATTCTAAAAACTTTGAAATTTATCGTTCATTGGTGTTATATTTACCAACTTAAACATTTTACCTGTGCTACTTGCATATTAATTCAATTCTCTATGTATGCGACCTTTTGCAACTTTCTCGTTCGACCGTTCATGGGAAAATCTGTAATGCAGGCGTCTCGACACCAACAGAAACAGTACACTGTCTGTGAAATTGTGTTGAGCAGTTCGTTATGTGTTTTAATTCTACACCCAGCTTATCCATGGGGGATTATTTTGTAGAAGAATTTGCCATGCTGCTTTGACTGATAGGCTCAGATGTCGCATATGCTAAACGAATGATATCTTCACCATCAATCTCAATATACGGAACTCCGAAGTAACTAGAAATGTTAAAAAGTACTTGTCAAGAGGTCTCACGTCGTCTCTGGTGACACGTCTAGGTCATTGTCTCCTGACCTTGGCGTTTCACTCAGTTAAATATACGTAATTTACCTTTAACCTATAAAGGGTTGATTTAAGATTGAGTCAACAGCATTCCTCGGGACACTTTGCGTGCATTGCGTACAAAGTGTCCCGAGGAAAGCTGTTGACAAAGACCAATTTTTGCTTTAGACCAGGCTTGCTGGATTTTTGAATGAAAGGTATCTTCATGAGGAATTTTTTAACCGTTATACGTTTAACGGTAATGAGAAAACGACTATAGCCGTGATTATGACTTCAAGGGTTAAGTCAGGCATGTGGTTTAAACATACTTTTTATTTAAAAAAACTATTGGAAAACATGCACCATGCCTACATGTATATGAATTTATCTCGTGGAATAAAAATGTAAATTATTCAGTTATTGCTGTTGAAGTACAAGTTACTTCCTTTACAATCAGGAACAATATCATATACAATGAAAATAACCCAGTCACTCGGTAAGACGTGTAATCATATGATGTGCAATAGCAGTAAGCATGTAAAGTATCTAAAGTAAGTGCGGCATATTTACCATAGAAAGTGTAAGGTCAACCAGGTAACTTAATAGACAGCACGCAACGTGGAGACTGTGGTTAATTACTGATCTAATTTCACACACAAACAAAGATTTTCAGCTTCACCGTTTCGACATGTGATATCTGAGGTGATGTATTGTCTGCAAAAATAGAAATTATGAAAAATTATCCCTTTTAAATTTTCATTTGTGTCTTTGCCGTACTATACCACTTTTGTGTACATGGTCCATCTGCAAATTTATGTTTCTGCCACAAACGTTTACATAAGAAACCAAGTGCACTTTTTGTCAACAATAATTTCACTTGTGATAACATTGAAAGCAAGAGGTTTCAGCAAGGTCATGCCGATTAATTTAGATTGAATTTGGCGCTAAACATACGTATTTACTCTACATTTTACCCTGAAAAAAACCTACGTGTGGCAACACTTTGGGCCAGTTCCTTGACACAAGTTTGTTAGATGCACGATTCTTTTCCCTGAAAAATGGCAAGTTAAACGTTCTTTTGGGTCGTAAATATACATGTGGTAATTTAACAAACTATATATCAAATGTTCCTTGTGAGAATTTAAGGCCTAAGCAGGGCTTGCCTGGTAACATTATCGCTTACTTGATTATTGAAATAACTGCATACAAGCTCACGGAGTGCCAAAAACATGTGAACAACTGCCGACCGCCTACAGAGCAGACCCAGCAGCGACACAGATTAATGTGACCTAACAATATGGTAGCTGCGTATCATTAATCTTCTTGGAAAGCTTGTGTGTTGTAATGCTGCTTGCAACATAGTTTGATGTTGACACTGGGAAGGATATCAGCATATTTTTTTTAGACGCCCCCCCCCCTCCCAGCGGCAGAGGGACACGGTGACCAAATAGATAGCAATCAGAGATTTGTTCTCACAGGGCATGCTCACAGCCGCGGAGTGACACAGTGAATAGATCTTCAATCTTGTCATTTTGCTACGCACAGCAACCGCTAAAAACAGTAGATCATTAAGTGATAGTAGCGATAGCCGTGAGTTATAGCGTACGTGGAGGAAGGTTGGAATGAGATTTTTGTTGTTGGCCTGTACTGCATCGTCGTCGAGAAATCACAAAGAGAAGCCTCCTGAAAGTAGCATCCTTGTTTCTCATCATTATTTTTTCACACTAAGAGACCAAAGAGAAGGGTTGTATTTTTCTTTTTTTTTATTAAGTTAAAATGCTTAAAATTATATTGATTTCAGATTTGTAAGGATATGCACGCTGTGATCCACTCATATATCTCTGCAAACAGCAAATATAAACGGAAAATGTATTTATGATAAAGTTACGTTCAATATATTTCAATCCATAGGGAAGTTGTAGTTAAGAATATGTCTGCATGCTACGACTAACTGTATGGAATCCATTCCACTCAAAATTGAAAACAAAAATGAAAATTACCAAAGGAAGACAATTTAGGGGTGGACAACGAAATAAGGGGCCGGAGGTGATAAGTAGAAGAATGGTTCAAGGCGCACAATGTAATCCGTTTGCTGTGGAGAATACAACTTTATCACAGGAATATTGAAATGTTGTAATGAATTAGAATTACAAGCGTTCTCAGTACGGTGATAATACTAAATGGAATGGCGTTTAGTGTATATCACGGATATCTTCTGTGTCATGTGTTCGTGCCAAGCATATTAAATTTATATCAAACGCGAAGTGTACACAATTTTGTATGCAGGAATAGCAAGCATAATAACTGAACAACATCTGTGATTTGTATCTCCCTTTATATTGGTAGAAGGTGCTTTCCTTCCACTTGTCCGCCAATAGCAGGCCTAACTCCTCCTTTGGTAGCGAGTAGTATATTATAAGCAGCAAATCGTACGCATTGTGCCACTATAGCATAATCTGTGCCAAAAACATTGAGACTGCATGTTATTATTATTGTTGTTTCAATAAAGAAATATGCAACCAAGCAAGCGAATATAAGCAAATAAATATGTTAAAATCAAATCATATATATACAGAGAGAGAGAGAGAGAGAGAGAGAGGGGGAGAGAGAGAGAGGGAGAGAGAGAGAGAGAGAGAGAGAGAGAGAGAGAGAGAGAGAGAGAGAGAGAGAGAGAGGATAATATGCAGGAAGTTAGGTGCACTGTACATTGAGTTCACACGACTTTATATATTGAGAGAGAGAGAAAGAGAGAGAGAGAGAGAGAGAGAGAGAGAGAGAGAGAGAGAGAGAGAGAGAGAGAGAGAGAGAGAGAGAGAGAGAGAAAGAGAGAGGATTATATGCAGGAAGTTAGGTGCACTGTACATTGAGTTCACACGACCTTATATATTGATAACATCCTGGTTGACGTTGCCCTACTCCGAAGTCAAAACTCTATACACTCCATAAGCTAATTTGCCCCTGTTTAACCTATATATAAATATGGAAGTACAATTGTACATGTTGTCCATGTTCCTGTAGAATTTTGACACAGGCTGCACTAGCCCAAATATTTAACAGGGTCTTTTGCGGGTAACTATTCAGAATACGTTTCGGAGCCTGTACCCGTAAATGTATCTCTGAGTAACGGCTCCTTGTCTAAGCTAAATACTCAGCAGAGACAATTCACATGATAATGAACAAATATGAACGTTGCAAGGGATGGATTAACTAAATAACTGAACTTTTGCTTATAAATGCACACCTTCAACACGAATAAAGAAAACCTATCAAATGAAGCATAATTACTAAATTTGCAAAGAACAAGTCAAGGCAAGAATATTTTGACGTGCGCCTGAACTAGTATGTACCCATTCTAGCTGGATAGCTCACCTTAGTCCAGCCACCCGCCAGTGTATATCTAAACTAAAATCAGACTGGGCATTATATTCAGTCCCAGGGATTATAAAATAAACAGCTACAGCCAGATACATATATAAACCTGGGAATTACTAGCATTCAAGTAATGTAACAATGCACATTCTGTATCAGAAATGTAAAACCAACCCCATGATGACACCTACTCGTCACTATGAAAGTCTCCAAAAATGAAGTTCTCTTTAGTTGTCAACTCTGAGTTTAGGTATTAAAAGAATGAATCAAGTTCGTGACAATTGAGGAAATAATGCCAATTTCTGGCCAAGGGAGCCTGTGACTGTCTCCCGGCTCTGGAGTTAATGTTTTAAACGAATGAATCAAGTGTGTAACAATAAAAACTGCCAATTTCAGGCCAAGCGCTCAAGTTAATACGTTTAACACTCTAACATGTTCAAACATACGTTGGTAGACATAAATTGGTTGATAACGAAAACAAATGTAATACACGAATAACCGTACAATATTTAACACCACACACACATGACAAGCCAAATACAGATGTACTTCAAAAGATGTGAAACTCCATCTGTTAAACGAGACATATGTTTACTGGATTGAGTAAGTATATCACATTTATTTAGAATGGTACTTTATTGATTAAAATACATAAAGTAAATAAAAATGTTTGAAATTGTATTACTAACATGTTTGTATGAGTAGTTTTTGTCATTTTCCCTACAAATTGCACTGTACATCTAACTAATGACAGAGAAGACTCATTTTGTTGGTCGCTATAGAAACCGGCAGTGCACCCGCATATTTGCGGACATCGATATCAAGGATCTGCACATATGTGGACACCAACTGAAAATTGTTCAACTGTATGAATTCAAATTATCGTGACTTTTCAAGTGATGGTCGGCCAAGGTTCGAGGAACGCCCGGGAGAAATCTTATCGAGTCAACGCTCACCTTCTTGCGGAATACTTTGGGTAATACGGGGGCTGCTGAGGTCCACGCCCAGCATGGCAGCTGTACTCATAACAAAATCTGGTACCACATCACAACCGAACTCTATTTTGCAGGTGTCTTACAAATTCCAACCATATATAACATGCCTGAAGCTGACACATTTGACACGTTTTCCATTTCAGCTAGGCGACTGGTGCCAAAGGTTGCAAGTTCGAGTCCTGCTCGTTCCGAACATAAAATTACATACTGATCTAGCAAACATTCCATGATATTTGAATAGCCACCGCCAAATTTATCCATTCATTCACTGCATAGTGCAAGTGCATAATTCCATCAGTTAAACAGACAGCCTAATTTTCGAATGACCATCTGTAACAAATGTTTTACTTTGTTTATATTTATGTCTGGGTGCCAACCCAGACGTTTTCTTTCTTTCTTTCTTTCTTTCTTTCTTTCTTTCTTTCTTTCTTTCTTTCTTTCTTTCTTTCTTTCTTTCTTTCTTTCTTTCTTTCTTTCTTTCTTTCTTTCTTTCTTTCTTTCTTTCTTTCTTTCTTTCTTTCTTTCTTTCTTTCTTTCTTTCTTTCTTTCTTTCTTTCTTTCTTTCTTTCTTCTTTCTTTCTTTCTTTCTTCTTTGCGACCAGATTTATCCAGAGTTTTTCTCGGACTCTACTATTCCGAAAACCACCAAACTTGCCTGACTGACCTACCAGTGAAATTAGGCACCTGACTTGGAATAGTCATGATATGCAAATGAGGGACAATTAACATTTTAAAAGCCCCATATCTTCTAAACTATTGGAGATAGACACAAAGTTCTAACTTACACATATAAGTTTGAGACAACTGGCAAATCCAATAGCCTACAAACAAAACTTGGGGAATTTTAAAGTACGCTAAATTCACCAAATTTCTCCCCAATCCACATACAAGCCTAGAACTGCTTGCTCTCTGACCTATTGCTTGACCTCCATGGTGCCAGGCAACCATTTTGCATTCATAATTAGTTAGCGTGAACCTGTCTCACAACTCTCTGTCCATGCATGGTAAGTGTACGCTTTGGAAGGTTTGGGTCTTGTAGCAAATTGGGGGGGGGGAGACTCCCAACAACTGTGTAATGAGGCTCTCAATAAAATACAGAGTATCTCTTTCTATTCATGCAGGAACAGATTGACTCCATGCTGCCATATGTACCAGGCAGGCTTTTGTTTCCACTGGTGTCTTAGCTGGCCTGTTTTTGCCTGAGGCAATGTCAGTCTGTGGAGCTTATCAGACCCAAGGGAATTCACATTCCAGACTTCTAGGCAGAACAAGCCTGAGTGTACCCTCGGGTAAAAATAGACAACCTACAGAGCTGAGTCCATCACACTAAGGCGGGTAGAATTTGTGTCATCTCAGTGGACACTTCCATGTCTTTGTTTTCTTGTAACCAGTGAAATGAAGCCTGTTCTTCATAGCCAATAATGAGACAGTATAGTTTTACCTTGGTTCACAGATACATGTTTATGTAGTTTCTTGACAGCTTCTGTTAAAATTTGTTTATGTAATAAAGGAGGAAAGACAGTTTTGTGTTGCATGTATACATATCCCTCTGAATCGTAATATGTGTACACTGTACATGTACATATACTCATCAATACAGCCCAGAAGGGCTGACCCTCTCAGGAGTGGGCAGTTTTCTCTGGTCGCGAGGGTGTTCACTGTAGAGAGGTTTCACTGCGCAATGGTACTTGCGATTTAAGACAGACCCTAATGCTAGACAAAAGTGGTCACATAGGACAGATGGTCTTTCATCTCAGATAAATTAACAAAAAATAAAAGGCCAATATCTTTCTTTCTTTTTCTTTCTTTCTTTCTTTCTTTCTTTCTTTCTTTCTTTCTTTCTTTCTTTCTTTCTTTCTCTCTTTCTTTCTCTCTCTCTTTCTTTCTTCCTGTCTTTCTTTCTTGCTTTCTTTCTTCACGACCAAGTTGGTCCAGAGTTTTTTTTCAGACACTATTTTTCCGAAAACCCACCAAACTTGCCATGGTGACTGATATAACCAGTGAAATTGTGCATCTCATTTGGAAAAGTCATGATGTTTAAAATTGTGCAGTTTTTTAGAGGCAACAAAATTTTTAGAGGTGACATATCTTCCAAACTATTGCAGATGGACTCAAAATTTCAATGTGCATATATACCTCTGTGACAATTGCCACTTTAATGGACAGTATAGTTGTAGAATTTCAGATTATGATAATAAGGGGCATTGAAAAATTTAAAAGTTGACTATCTCTAAAACTATTGTACATAGAGATGCCATTCCAACTTCAATTTATGGGTTTGTGGCAAAGCTGTATCCAATGAACCATGAAGCAAAGTTTTAGGATTTTAATTTATGTAAATTAGGTGAATATGCAAAATGTAAATCTTTAATAGCTTCAAAACTATTATAGAGGTACCATTCCTACTTCAGTTTGTGGGTTTGTGGCATTGCCCCATCCAATGTACAATAAACCAAAGTTCTTCTAGGCTTAAAATTCATGCAAATTAGGAAAACACACACTATTAAAATGTTCAATAGCTTCAAAATTATGATATATAGTAGTTTCATTCAAACATCACTTCATAGGTTTGGGACATGGCCACATCCCTTGAGCCAAGAACCAAAGCTGAGCATTTTAATTCATAAAAATACATGAAATTTAAATTATGTTGAACAATGGCAAAGTGTATCATTTCAAATTGTTCTCATTTTGAAGGAACCCAGATAGATTTGCTGCCAAGCAAATCTTCTTTTCTTGTTATGATATTTTCCTCATTGTGATTTCCTGAGGGAGTCATCCATGACCAAGCAATATAAACTCGAAACTGTTTTTTCCAAAGCAGTAAACAGTATGTCACAAAACGATTATTTAATAGTCTACCATGGAATTTACCATTGAATTAATCATAGACGTCTCATTATATGACATTAAAAAAAAACTGAAACTCGTTTCGGTAATCTCACATTGAGACCACCACTCCTTTGCATTGAAATACCACTTGTAAGTCGGATAGGTTTGATATATCCATGCCACATGCGGTGCATAAAAGGTATCCATGGAAGTTAAATTTACAATGAATTTGCATTGAAAGCACACCTTCCCTTTTTATTTTCCTGGAACTTCAAACCTATGGAACAATCAGAGCAAATAACGTGCAGGGAACCGTACGGGAATGTATTGAAATAACATGGGCCTGTGCATCACCCTGGAACTTGAAAACGATTGACTAATCAGAGCAGTTCACTTCAAACCCATAAACCAGTCAAAGCAAGTAACTGGCAGGGACGCGCACAGCGTACGTTCTCCTCCCTGGTGTTGCATAGGAAACATAGATCACCCCATGGCTAGATCAGTATCCTTCCCTGTAGAGCCCCCCCCCCCCTTGAAACGGGAGTATAAAGGGGCGGACGGTTTAGGGCAGGGTACTAATCTTGCCATGGGATAACCTATAAGTATCCAGAATGTCATTTGACTTCACCTAATTTGCATACAATATTCAAATGTTGCTGGAGTGATGTTTCGTGAAATTTATTGTTCCATATTTTGCACAGAACCAAATTTCTTTTCACAGACATATTTCATCCATGTTGAGGTGATATACAGGGTGTCTGAGAATGTTATATTCTAAAATGTTAGCATTGGTACAGTGTCATAAATACAAAGCAAATACTGTAGGCGGTCAAACACCTGTAGTTTAGTTGACGAAGCTAGGTATCTCACCCATAACAGCAAAAGAAGTTCAATCTCTATGCCACTTGAGCATACATTACAAACGATCCAATTGCGCAATTATAGGAAGGTATATGGAGAATGATATTAAAAAACCGGCATCTGCAATCATTGAGATCAACTCTGAACAGTTCTATATAAATACCGCCAAGTTACATTCTCGCTTAGTTTATCCTTCAATTATATCTCATACCAAGACTACATTTTCAGTCCTTTTGCTGGTCATTATCAGATTATACTGTATTTCGAATACCTTGAGTATATTAGTACACATGTAAATGGCCACGTCACCTTTATCTATTGGTATAAGTAATCCCTCGATAAATTCAAAAGCTAGCTCTGTGGAATTCTCTAAACGGTACTTATCCAAGTATAGATTTGACGGTTGAAAAAGTACTTCTATGCATAATTACAAACAGAGTTCAAAACGTAAGCTTTTGTAGTTATGTACACAGATATAAGTGTAGTTTGGGTATTACCTGTTAGATTTTTCTTTGAATTGAAAATTTGTGTAACATAGAGAGTTAATCTTTAGTTTTTAATTTATGGTTTAAGGGAAAGCCTCATATTAACACGTTTACAGATATTTCAAACGATCAACAGTTAACCATGACCATAACAATTTGTGCCTCCATACAGTCAGTTATATAATAATCATAATGTCATTGTTATTAAGATTAAAACAATCTTGATGACCAATTCAACCATACGGATATCCCCAATAAGTTATATATTGGCCCCCGTCTGTATTATTGGGTCACATAATAGTTATCATTAAAGCTGTTCAAAATTTACGTTTCCTTTTTACCTGTGTTACTTGTGAGATTATTATCAACGTCTGAGAAATAAGTCCTCTTCTCATATCTGTGACCGTTTCCATCTATTGTCATCCTGGGGTCCGTAGACACAAGAGGGCGCTCAAGCTGGTGTGTTTGCCTGAATGTCCCACCTCTGCCAGATGGCGCTATAAACAAGCCTGAATATCCTAGCACAAAAACATCGAAGGAAATGGTGCCTGCCCAGACATGCACAGCCGTGCAAATTCGGGTTTCGTCGGTTTCATTGAATATCCTGTGCGACGAAAAATGTAGCCTTCGCTTGCCGCCTCCTGAGCAGACTAAACTGGTATTTAATAATTATCATTTTGACCAATGGTAATCAGTATCCCTCATAGTAACCATGGGAACCAAAGATGGCCTAGCAGTGACCGGCTCCATCTTGCAAGCCACGTTTTGCGACGGGGCAAACGGTGTGCCGTGAAGACCACACCGGACTTAAGTCTTTTCGGCAGGCATGTTCAGTTCGGATATTTCGCAAAATACCAGCCATTAAAGGGTGAAATTTGCGGAAAGATATAAATGATTTACATGTCCCATGGTATGTATTTTGGAAAACATCCCACTTAAACACGTTGCATTTTTTATAAAGTCAACAACTAAATTAACAATGAATGAAAGCGAAATTGTAAAAGACGAGTATTTTCTAAATCGTCATTGTCTTACTGGATGTTACGAGGTAAATTGCGACATTGATAAATGTGGCAAAGTATAGTAAAAAATTACAGCCACATGTAAGAGCTAAATAAATCACAGATGACAAAGAAGATGCTTCACTGTGTTAGTTGTTCGATCTGCACATGTAATAAATTGTACATTAGGATAAAGCTTATCTCTTTTTTCGGGGGGGGGGCGATGGGTGGGTTGGATTAAATTAAAAAATGGAAGCAATGAATATAATTTGTAGTCTCCCTCGTAATCTACCACCATGAGGTCAATCCATGCGTTTACTAAAAAACATCGACTTCCGTAAAAAGGCTCATTTACTTATTGCGCGTTCGACAGGATGGTGTGCTTTAAAGGAAGGAGGCATGACTACCTACGGCGTTCAAATGATGTTTATCGTCCCATTCCAACCATGAGAAAGATCAAGTTATCAAACGTTTCACCGCAGCAGAGCAAGAGTGCGAGCTCTGGGGTCAGAGAAGGAATATGGCGTTATTAAGTCCAGAGACGAACCCATGACCGTGAAACGTTAAGCCTAACATTTCTTTGATAAACAGTAAATTCCCAGGAGAATGGAAGAAGGCTAATGTAGTCCCAATTTTTAAAAAGGGATCAACGAACCACTGTAATAATTATAGACCAATATCATTATTAAGTTCCGTTAGTAAAGTTTTCGAGAGAGTAGTATTTAAATACGTATTTAACTTTTTCCGAGACAACATGGCCATATCGGAATCACAGTCCGGATTCATACCGGGTGACAGTGCTGTCAATCAACTTGTATTTTTGTATCATCATTTTTGTGAAGCAGTAGATTTTCAGAAAGATGTAAGGGTTATATTTTGTGATATAACGAAAGCTTTTGATCGCGTGTATCACCCGGGACTTATACATAAATTAGAAAAAGCGGAAATAAGCGACACACTGCTGCAGTGGTTCGGTGATTACCTAGACGGACGTGAGCAAAGAGTTGTTGTCCAGGGTGCGACTTCGTGTTGGGGACGAGTCAAAGCAGGCGTCCCCCAAGGTTCTGTATGAGGACCACTTCTGTTCCTGATATATATAAATGATATAGTAGATATAGTTCATTCATCCATTCGGCTCTTTGCCGATGACACAACTCTGTTCATCAAAGTGGATGACGCCTTTGCTGCCACCAATGCTCTCAATACTGACTTGCAGGCAGTCGAGTGTTGGTCGCGGCAATGGCTTGTTTCATTCAACCCTGCGAAATCTACCAGTATGGTCATCTCCAAGAAGAGGAATCCTATAAACTACCCCGATTTAGTTTTTATGAATGAAAAACTACCCGAAATTTCTGATCACAAACATTTAGGCTTAACAATTCGCAGTGATCTGTCCTGGTCTAACCATATCAAAAATATAACAACCAAGGGAATGAAAATGGTGAATATTCTTAAATATCTGCAGTTTCGTATCAATAGGAAATCCTTGGAAATTCTTTATCTCTCATTTATCAGACCTCTCTTGGAGTATGGGTCAGTGGTATGGGACAACTGCACGCTGCAAGAGTCTCAACAACTTGAAAAAGTCCAATTGGCAGCAGCCAGAGTTATTACTGGGGCCACTTCTAGGACTAGTCATGATTTAATTTATGAAGAAACAGGATTTGAAACATTATCTCGGCGCCGTGAAAAAAGCAATCTGATCTTATTTTACAAGATCATGCACGGTGTAGCTCCCTCATACTAATGCAATCTCGTTCCTAACCTGGTCAATGAAAGAAACAGGTACAATGTCAGATCTGGTACGAATCTCTCTGTTTTTCGATCACGAACAAACCGATTTAACACTTCTTTCTTTCCATCGGTTGTACGATTGTGGAATAACTTGCCTACTGATGACCTTACATCTTTTAAGAAAAAAATAGACCAAGGGAAAAAAGGTGCAAACAAGCTATACTACAGAGGTGACAGAAGGCTTGCTGTTTCCCACGCACGGTTGCGTATGGGATGCAGCAAGCTAAACTCAGATCTGTTCAAAAAGGGTCTGATAGACTCCCCTCAGTGTGCCTGTGGAAACGGAAATGAAGATGTTTTTCATTATTGTTGCGAGTGTCCTTTTTATACAACTCAGAGAAATACACTTCAGAACCAAATTATGTCTTTTGCACCATTTACAGTTTCAACTTTATTATATGGGTCCAACACATGTACCTCCAAGCAAAACAAAATTATTTTTGACGCAGTCCATAACTTTATCCAAACAACAGGCAGACTGGGAGCTGTGACGTAGTTCATACTATGGTCAAAATCTTGAAACCAGAAATGTATCATCTGTGTATAAAGTTAAGCGAAGGCGGACTTCATCTCCCTACCCTCTATCTGTGACGTCTTGTGTCGTTCCACTTATGCTCGTGTGGCGCCGTCACTCTACCTGTCCTCGTCTTGTGGCGTTTTTTTCTTATGGTGAATTGTCTCTGAACCTGTGACACGTGACACCTCTTCTTTAATCTTTTTCATGTGCAAGAGGGATTTATATAGGGCTTTGCCC
Source organism: Hermodice carunculata (assembly GCA_964020975.1). Classification (NCBI taxonomy): domain Eukaryota; kingdom Metazoa; phylum Annelida; class Polychaeta; order Eunicida; family Amphinomidae; genus Hermodice; species Hermodice carunculata. The sequence continues at coordinate 59,604 of CAXHWN010001437.1, forward strand.
TGTTTCCCAATTGTATCCTTACAGAAATAAAAATATGTTTAAACCAAACATTTAGCCGTGACCATGCAAAAGCCAATCAGCCCCGCGTGAGGCTTCCAAACGAGACAATTTCTTTTATGCGTAAAATAACATCACAAACTGTTCGAAAGGTTTTATTTGGTCCTGGGTCTATAGTTACACGTGTCCATGAAAAATGGAATTTAGGAAGCAATCTGCAATGTTTGCCTTTGAAGGCTGTGAATTGTCTTCTTCTTCTTCTTCTTTTTTTTTTTTTGTGAATGAGCTAGTGTAAGATCTCATAGCGAAAAAATGAAGCAATAAAAAGACTTAGGTTTTACAAATTTGTGGCCACGAAATAATACAAACATGATCACAACTGACATTCTCGTCCTCTGTCTGAAATTTGTTTGTTGCAGGTGCGTCTTTCAAACGTCAGGTCAGCTGTTGACCTGTAACTCTACAACGACCATCGGCAACACCAAGTAGCATCAAGCCTATCAATTTTGCATTACATTCGCGGTAAATGTACTCACAAGTTCACTAGAATACAAATATGCACATACCCAGCTGGGGGTAACCACATTTCATTGTTATCTTATTGGGATACGTCAGATTACATTTCACTATATTTATGCGGACATTTTTTCCCCCAAGATTTCCATCAATATTTGAGCAGGTTTGCACAAGAATATGAAGAGTTAACTTTACCATGTTCACATATATGAGGGACTGTCACGCTGTTTACAAATGTTCCAGGATGTCCAGTTAGCGATTTTACAGCATCATTTAGTCGCAACAGTTATCTGTACGCTCCGCCTACCAACTGACATCACATTCGCAATTTGGTAGAAATACACTCAGCATGTACTACTTCTGTTCATTCCGAGCCTCAAGTTCTGCAGACATACACATTTGTCACGGCATCAACTTTCTGGAAGTTTAAACTACAAATTCATCAAAATGTTTCTCGATAATATTCGAACAATCGCCCACGAGCGGTCATTGCTGCGGGCGAAAACGCTTAGGAGTGGTGCTTCAGTCGGATGTTCCAGTATCGATCTGGTCACCAAATATGCACTTGCTACGTAGCAAGGGCGCCGGCCACTGTGATGCCGTCAACTGTTCTACTTTTGTGTTGTTGTTGTTGTTGTTGTTGTTGTTGTTGTTGTTGTTGTTGTTGTTGTTGTTGTTGTTTTGTCCTATTGTTGCCCCTTGCCCAATACGGCGTCAACGTTTTCATAGATACCACCTACAAAACATTATTGTCATTTTGACAATTGCTTTTGAGCAGCTATAATCAGTTGAACATGACCAAATTATTCATTTCAGACGCCTCTCTCAAGCTCCAACCCACCCCCAGACTGGCCAAAGACCAGCCAGTGGCCAAGTGTCATCTGCTTCAATGAATTTGTTTAAACGTTATTTCAGCACTTATACGAATTTTGAATTTGTGGCAACCTATGACACCAACATGCTGGGGTATAGGTCTGTAGAGTTGAATGCCTTTTTTTGGAAAAGTATGTCCGTGCCTTGTGTAAAATCTTTAGAAGAATAAAAATTATTTCAGTCAATGCCATCAAATCTCGCTACTTTCACTGATTGCTGGGATATATGACCCATTTGCGTCAAGCAAATACGAATAGAGTGAAGGTGAGTTATCTTTCAAAAAAAGTAGAATGTTACAGTACACCAGTTAATATACATCCACCTCAGGTCGCGTTACACGGCCATTTCAACTGTTTTCGCTGCCATTTTGGACAAAATATCGACGTGCTCTGAATTGGCATAGCGATACTTGATTCTTTGTATACCAACTTTTCACTTTGATGACATCAAGTCTACAAGACCATACAAATGGTTCAGGTCAACAGCTTTCCTTGGTGGTCCGCCCAAATCGCGCCGAGGAAAGTTTTTGGATCGGTAAAAAATTGGCATGGAAAGCGTTGATTTAATATAAACTCCTGGTTATGTAGTTAAGTCACCAAAGCGAAGCCAAGTGGCCCATGTATGCAGGTAATGCTTAGACTGAGATGGGTGGAGATATAGTTTCAAGTGAGCCTTTATTGGAGGTCCCACGATGGCAGTGACCACGGACACGGACTTAACCTCCGTTACTCTAACAAATTTAGCCTTAACACTAACCATATAACGAATAGGTTTAGCTTTCAGACTTGTTTATAAAGATATAATTTATTTTTTAGTTTGCTGTTAGGTAGATTCAGGTTGTTTACCTGAAAATTGATATGAATAGAAACAACTTTAAGAAGCCCATGGGCCTCGTGTTCTGCTGAGGACCATCACCAAACGTAATTTCCTGAAACAAATTCCCTCCTTGAGAAAGTAATCAAGGTCGTCCATCTTAGGATATATCTAATTTCCACATGATACACATTTGTGGTACATTAGATACAATGCGCCTAATTATTTATCAAGATATTGTAAGTGCTAGTTTTCAGGTTGATTACCTACAAATTGATATGAATAGAAAGAACGTTGAGAAGCCCATGGGCCTCGTGTTCTGCTGACGACCATCACCAAACATAACTTCCTGAAATGAATTCTTTGAAAGGTCGTCCATATTAGGATATATCCAATTTCCACATGATACACAGTTGTGGTACATTTTATACAATGCGCCTAATTCTGTATCAAGATATTGTAAGTACTGAATGGCTTTAAAAATATAGTTCAACGTCACACAATCATTGGGTCAAGGTGACTCAAAAAAGCAGAACGGGTAGAGTTTCATGTAAATGTACTCAAATACAATTTTCATCCTGAGGCTCAATTCTCTTTGCCATTTATGTCCACAATACACACTGACATCACAAAATCACCTCTTTTGAACTTAACAGGACTGGTCACGAACATTACATACCATATTAACATTAGACATGACCTATATAGCCTATAAATTTGGCATTATCTATTTCAATTATTTTCCGAGACATGAAATTTTATATTTTTAAACATATTCTGGTTCATAATTTGCTCATAAGTTATAGTTAACGCCACTAGTATCATGGGGAACTCAGACTTGGATCTCCTCCACAACCCCGCTTAAGTTTACGAAGATCTATGAAACATTGAGGATGCTAGAGGGTGACAAGGTTTTCATATTTTGACCTATATATTACATACTGCTGTAGGTGGCACCAGCAATACCGAACTCAACCTAGATTTTCATACACATGATACGTCTTGACAGTTATATGGGCTTTCTTGTGAGCTGTGGACTGTCATCGTGGACACCAGCAAACGTTTACGGACGGACGGACAGGGAGACAGATACGAGTCATCATAATGAGCTCTGCGACCCATGGTCAGCAGAGCAAAAACGATTCTATTTGTCATTTTGTTAAGTCACAACTCCAACAGGCCCTCACCTTTATGGTTGTCGTAAACACTCTTCACTGCAGGCCTCTTTGTGTCCATATTAAACATCAAATTATCATAATTTGGGATTTCGGAGGTATCTCCCTTGCCAGATGCTTTGTTCATATTATCGTCTTTGAGTTTTTCTGACGCATCGACATCAGTGACATTAAAACCCGGACCTGCATCTGCGGAGCTGGACATGCTATAAATATACACATCTGTTAACTTTTATATAGGATGACAAGTACAAACGTTCCACCCGTAATCAAAATTAAATACACAAATTTATTGTGTTCAAGAAACGCATGCTTTCTTATTTGACCACACAAATATTACATTCATCGACTTATCTTAGCGCGCACATCATGCATACATACATACATACATACATACATACATACATACATACATACATACATACATACATACATACATACATACAGAGGGCTGGCTCAAAATATCTAAGCCTAAGTGGGATATCTCAATCGGATTGAAACAAACTTTTACCACAAACAAGTACAATCATTTAACTAGGTAAGATGATTTGCTGCATAGCAAATCAGTGTGTGTCTCTTCAAAGCATATTGGTGTGGCGATGTAAAACTATTCCATAACACAGGAGGACAAGATGGAATGGCATCTCTATCTATTATAGCTTTGAAGTTATTCAAGATTTATAATTTCTAATGGTGCTATTTAGCATAATTTAAATTGTTACAACTCTTATTTTTAATTCACTAGGTGTGTTATGGTCAACAACCCCCTTGTAGAAGTTGGAATGACATATCTATCTATTATAGTGTTGAAGATATTCAAGATTGAAAATTTCGAATACTGCTAATTAGCATGATTTAAATTGCTGAAATAACTTTTGTTTTAAATTCATTACATGCGCACTGGTCTAATACCCCCTAGCAGAAGTTGGAATGACATCTCTATCTATTATACTTTCGAAGATATTCAAGATTTAAAATTTCAAATGCCCCGTATTAGCATAATTTTAAACATTTTCATTCCTTTGTATAAAACAGTCAAACTCATTGTATGGAGGTACAATCATGCCAAGTTTGGAGCTTCTATGTATAATACTGTCCGAGACAAGTGTCGGACAAATTTGCTGGTAAAGAAGAAAGAAGAAAGAAAGAATGAAAGAATTTCAGGAAAAACAGAAAAGTGTGTGTTGACACACACACTTTAATGAATCATAGACATAAACTGCAACTGTGGCGTGATCAGTGTCTCAGACCATCTTTTATAATTAGCTGAACAGCACCCTACTAGCACATCGATATGATATCCAGACTGAGCTACCATTCGGGAGTTAAAAGCGAACAAATTGAACAGCTTGCACCGTTCTAGGCATTAAGTCTCTAGCTGCTTGATTTACTTCAACTGTCAATTTATACCATTGAACAAACTTCTTGAAAAGCATCTCTGCTTGAACTTTCTTCCTGAAGCAAAATACGAAAGATTACATTTGGAGTCGCGTCATAGAATTACAAACTGCAGTAGGGTCTGTTTCAAGTGCACACAAATGACATCTGACACAATCTGACATCACGCGCACGTTTGTTTACACACAGCATAACCGTCCACATGAGTTTGAATACCAGAAAATATAAGTATGCTTCAAGTAGGCCTAGGTACGCTTGTTCAGTGTGAAACTGAGTGGGCTCGAAGTACAGGTCAACCCTCACAAGAGTCAGAGTCAATGCATTTAGAGGTTTGAGCAACTTTCCAATCCATGTTCGCAGAGTACAAACAATTTTAGGAAGAGCGGCCACATACTGCAGTGGATTTTTTGTTTGTTTGTTTTGTTTTTTTGTTTTGTTTTTTGTTTTTTGTTTTTTGCTTGTTAGACTCCCAAAGATCCCCGTCACCTCAAATCAGAAATGCCGTTTATTGATACACATATGAAGCAGTATAATATATCTCCGTTAGGATACAGGTGTCAGCCTATACCGGTCATCAGTGGTTTATATCTATCCGCTCACCACTGAAATACTTCATCACTTCAAAACGTGATAGGCCTAACTAAAAACTTTGCGCCCCTTTGGTTTTGTTGAAAGGGTCCGCTTAGGCTTTTATGATCAGCTGAGGCCCTTTCGTTGAACCAATTTTGTCTTACAAGAGTCAGCTGAGCTCTCATTGCTTAGTTAAATTTTTGTGAGACCGACATGAAGATACGCCCCAACCACGTCATAAACCAAACAGCTATAAACACTTCTAGTTTCATGAATATGTATTTGGGTGCCATAAAAGACAGTTCATACAAACATCGAGGAAGCCTGCCATTTTGCGAATGGTGGTTCTGTTCATATTTTCGTCTTGTATTTGGTATTCCATGTTCAATATGTTGGAACCGAAATGTGATGAAAGTATTTTATTCAGATTGACGTAGCACGCAAATGAGCTCAGAGACTCACGAGACTGGGCCGAGATCCGGCGAAATACATATGTGCTGAGTTATAATACCTCATAGTTTTATTTATGCATGTAGATGTCACAATTAATCATGAGATTGCTACTTATCCCTCAAATAGGGGGAATAACATTACAGTGAAAGATGTATATCTGGCATACATATACACTACATATCTGCACAATCATGTTCTTACCGAATGTATTGAGCTGCGGCATTTTCGTCTCCTAAAAAAAAAAAAAGAGCGTTGCAAAACAGAACAGCATCAGGTTAATGCACGGTTGGGTTGTACAATTCTTATCATCCCAAACTTACCAACTCACGCATAATTATACATATGATCCGGAAAAATATTGATATTAACATTTTGTAAGCTTGGAATATCATACATCGCATTCGTTTTGGTATTCATCTGAAACATGTGTATCAAAAGATATGTTTATATGTGTAAAATATCTGTTAAATGGTCTGTTTTCATCTATAATATAACTGATAAACACAAAGGCGGCATGCAGTCAGACAAAACTTTATGTGTATTCTTTCGTATTCGTTCTCTAATCTGATATTGCTGATCACAAGCTAAACAAATAAACAAACTGTGGCATTCAGATGAAAAACAAATGGCTAACTGTGACAAATAACACTACACACTTTGAACCTAAAAGCTGTGATATTAATCATTCTACTCATGCACTCTGTTTCAATTCTGTTGTTTCAATAAATAAATAAATAAATAAATAAATAAATAAATAAATAAATAAATAAATAAGTAATAAATAAATAAATAAATAAATAAATAAATAAATAAATAAATAAATAAATAAATACATACATACTCCGGAAAACACAGGTTCGCCTAACGATTACTTATTTGATAAAGATTTTCCGCTTTTATCTGGAGATCTGCATTTTTCACACAAAAAACGATATAAAGATACTAATGTAATTTTACTGCAGCAAAACTTGGCATTTCCCATTTTAGTATAACATATTTATTTTCTCTGGATTGCCTTATAGTACACAAAGACTAATCTGGATATTATATCGTTTTTTGTATGATCTGGATTTTGGAGATTATTATATGTAAATGTAGCAACTATGATTTGTATATTTTCAGTGTTTGGGACTTCACCATTTTTGACGGATTCACTTCAGTTTGTTGTAAAAGTAACGTCGTGAAACGCATGACCTGCCAAAGTGACGTGATCATGTAAATCGGTCAGAAACCTACTTTATAAATTTGAAGTTAAAGGAGGCCATTTTCATGTGTAGAGCAACCTTTATGTTTATCCGAAAAGCATCGAAACCGTCTTTTTTTCAGTTCTGTAGGAACCAAAACCCATTTATTTTTCAACATTACGATTAAAAAGCAGAGACGAAAAGCGACAGAAACATTTTACTGCGACCATTCGGTGAAAATTACCACGTTTGTATTATCAGAATGTCCAGCCCAGTCAGCTTTATGGCAAAGCAGGCACCAAATTTCAGTTTGCTTCGTAAAGCCATCAGCTCCCCATGCACAATCAGTATCGATTCAACGGCACAGACTGATAGCGTCATATCGTAGGCCATTGTAAACGTCATTTCGTTCAGCATAGTTGACAGCACATTGAACAGTACAATCAGTATCACATCACGTGGCATTGTCAACATGATAACGTAAAGCATAGTTAACGTAACCATATCGCTTAGCATAACCTACATGATGATGCAGAGTAGTGCAGTTGTTACGGTTAAATCTTAAATAATAGTTTAATTGTTAAGATGTAACAATGTACGTCCTTGCGAAATGCATTATGAACTTTTGGCAAAAAACTCATCTATATATATATATATATATATATATATATATATATATATATATACATATAAATTGAGTCAGATATGCTGTGTCAATTCAAAGAGTTTTAGTAATTGGTTGTAACCTGCTATTGTAACGTACTATTTGGCCCGCAGAAAGATTGTCTCTAACGTATCATATTTTGGGCGTTACGGACTTAGGATGCTACATACGTCTTAGATAAAACCTTACGCGGTCTGTAAAATCTTCAGACAGCGAAGGGACTGAGGACCGATGATAAGTGTGTTGTTTAGT
>CAXHWN010001438.1:0-54460 GCA_964020975.1 Hermodice carunculata
ACAATATCTTTCCGTGCAGTCTGGGCGCTACGATGCTGTTGGCTGCGGCTTGTAACATGCTCAGCTAGGCGTTCACGAAAAAGTCACAGATTTCAAAATTATTCAAATCATAATATATTCTATCATAAAACATGGTATATCATATGCTTTATTCAAATTAATTGCGGTTAATGGCTTGCAAGTGTGGTATTAGTCACTTCATCCTCAGTCGGCCTGTCCATCACTCGTACCCAAGAACTTCCGATTCTACTGAAATGTGCTGTAGAACGTCCGTGAAGATAACATTCTGTTCAATTACCACTATCACATATATAAACGAAACGCAAATCACATTATAGTTTAATCCCTGCTTCATCAGGCCAGCTGGTGTGACAGCTACCCAGCAGAGCTTAGAGTTATAACACCAAAAAATTATCACATGATTTGCTCTGTATTATATTTTATGACTTTCGCGCTTAACATTCCTTCAGCGTAAAAAAAAGGTGACAGATACTGAACATACGGCGAATCACTTTTGCAGCTTTTATTTAAAAAAGGGTTACGGACACCAGACATAAACGGTGCTGTGACATAAGATACATAGGCATACACTGCCCTTTCTATCTTGATAAAATGTAAAAATAAAAAAAATAAAATCTATTACCATTTTGCATTGATTTCTCTCTAGACTGGAGTTGCAAGACCACTCCTCGGTGCAATGTTAGAAAGGAGACAGATTTATCAATATTTTCAGTCATAGTCTTCTCCTGATCAAGCTACGTAAGTATGGTATTAAAGATGCTGAATGCAGATGGTTTGAATCATACCTGACCGACAGATTGCAACAGGTAAAATGTAATGGCAAGGTATCCACATTTCGTGAGGTAACAATCGGGGTTCCTCAAGGGTCCGTAATTGGCCCAATTTTGTTTATCCTTTATATCAATGACCTGACCCAATATGTTACCGAGTGCTGTTGTAATCTGTTCGCCGACGACACCCTCCTTTACACCTCAGCTAACAGTTTGAGTGAAGTTCAGTCTCGACTCCAGAATGACGTTTCTAGCGTTGAACAATGGTTTAAGGGAAACAAATCGTGTGCAAACCCTGGCAAGTCACATACATTTTTGATTGGTTCAGGCACACGTGGCCACTCTGACCTTCTTATCGATATGTATTGTGAGCCTGTCGCCCGAGTTAATTCTTTCAAGTATCTTGGTGTGGTTATCGACGATGAATTAAATTGGCAACATCATATACTTCACTTACAAAAGCAAGTCAATAGTAAACTGGCCATCCTCCGTATACTTAGTTCTTTCTTACCTCGCAGCGTTTTAATTCGGATTTATAAATCTTACATCGAGCCTAACTTAGATTATGCTGATACCGTCTGGGCCTCCTGTAGTACTAGGGGCGCCATATCATTACAACGGCTTCAAAATTATGCCGCCCGCATTATTTTTGGGAATTTTGACTTTAGAAATACCAGAGGCGTGGACCTGGTCAGACAACTCAACTGGCAAGTTTTAGAAGACCGGCGTAAATTTCACACAGCTTGCCTTATGTTCAAATGTGTCAATGGTCTTGCACCTGATTATTTGTCTGACCAGGTGACGCTTGTATCTGATGTTGCCTCATATAATACTAGACGTTCCTGTTCATTAGATGTTGTTGTTCCTGCAGTGAACAAGGCAATTTTGAAACGTTCCTTTTCTTATTATGGTGCTACTGTGTGGAACAGCTTGCCGGACGCTATTAGATGTGTAGACGACATATTGTCTTTTAAGCTCAAATACAAACAGTTTTATTTCACAAGGATCAGAGAACAATCTTAACGTTTGGACCATGTATAGTTTTAACTTTTAATGGGCTTTCGTATTTTAACATTGGATTTTCACATTATAGGTTATGGTTTTATGTGCTTTAATTTTACGCATGTCGTGGATTTGATCATGTTTCTTTTATGAACCACTTTTCATACTATGTATATTTTTGTACATGATTTTACTGGGCCCGATTGAAAAACAGCATTTCTGCTGAATCGGATTCCCAGAATAAATATATTCAATTATTATTATTATTATTATTATTATTATTATTATTATTATTATTATTATTATTATTATTATTATTATTATTATTATATCATATGTGGATGCTAGGCGTGATAAATGGAGACTGACATCTTGCTGAAAAAAAATCACAGTGTAGGCACAAAAAATTGAATGTCTTGCTCGTAGCGACACAAGTGACGTCTACATATGTTTTTCAAGACCTTGAAATCGAAAACTCGCTGCGCTGTCGTCTTGTAACGCCTGCTTTCTTGCAAGAACAGTCACGACAGGGACCTGTTTCCAATTTTTTTCATTACTTCACAACACACCCGTATATATATCCCTCACTTTCTGGGAATAAGCGAAAAGTTGCCTAACTACGATTTTGTACGGAACGTCTTACAAGTAGAAAAGTTGACATGATAGTCACCGAGAAGAATTACCAGAATAAGAATCACAAACGCAACAACTATCTTAGATTACACTGAACACTTAAGGGAGTGGTATACTTTATGACTTTCAGGTATGTCTAATTTCTGTCTATGGTTGTCATCTTATACCGTAAAAAGAATATATTTTCTCAAAGAAAACATAATATGGAATTTAATTTTGCCACCGAAAATAAAATTTGAGTGTCGTTAATCATGTACTTAAATTTAAATAAAAGATCTTAACCTTTTATTTAAATTTTAAAATTTAAACAGCATTTCAAATATAAAATTCAGATTTAATTCATATTTTTTTCTTTTTGGTTGTTTTATTTTGAAATCGGAAACTCCCACAGTAGATGTCACAATTGTTGTCTCTAACTGCAAACCGAGGCGAGATTTCATTTTCAAGTGCACTAAATAACACAGGAATCAAAGGAACGGATAAAAATAACACAGAACGCTTTTGAAAAACCCAGCGTATTCTGCAAATTTGAAAAAGAGACTACTTTAAATTTTATGACTGCTCAATTAAAAAAAACTAATATAAACATCCTGGAAAGTTTTAACCAAAACGCTTATACAAAATTTAAATACCATTTTGCTGGTTAAAATATACTGTTTCATTTGTAATTAGAAAATATTGTTTCCTTTTCTTCTGTGTGTGCCTATGCTATTGGAGGGGTGGGGGTGGGGAGTGGTGTTTTTTGTTGATTTTTTTGTTTTTTTTTTGTTTTCTTATTTTTCTATTTTGTTTCTTTTCTGTTTTTTAACAAGAAAGGTAAAATTAAAGCTTTTAAATTAAGATATTAAATTTCAATTCCTTGACACTTACAGAGATTTTATTACATTTTATTGCTGAATTCAAATGTTTATTTTTAGGAAATATATAGTTTATATTATCTGACAAAAGAAGCCTAGTATATATACGGACATGTTTGGAGTAGGGTTGTGTTGTCCGTGTAAAGTGCTGTAAAAGTGTACCACGCCTTTATATGTAAATGTCTTCTACTTGCCTGGACAAACCGTTGTGTAATATGCACACAAAGCTAAAGGACACTGTATAGACGGGTTGACTTCTTTCTTTCTTTCTTTCTTTCTTTCTTTCTTTCTTTCTTTCTTTCTTTCTTTCTTTCTTTCTTTCTTTCTTTCTTTCTTTTTTTCTTTTTTTCTTTCTTTCTTTCTTTCTTTTTTTCTTTTTTGCATTGCGGACGAGGGTTAAAATGATTAAGGCAGAAGTCTATACATTCCATGGTATGCCCAGCGGCTTCAGAATATTGTAACGACGGATCTTATTTTAATCTTCCCTGTTTGAATTTGGGTGATGCGTACTGTTTGTTACTGACATTTGCTCTCTTAGCATACTTTCAAACCCCTTATCCGGGCTTTGCAAGGCCATCATGAAAACATCCTGGTCGTAAAAGACTGCGCGGCACGCAAAATAAACAATGCTTCTTTGTCGGAGTTTCCTCTCAAGAAATAGCGCTTGCAATTGATGCCAAACCTAATATCGAAGCAGCAATGTGATCAAAATATATAAGATTAAAAGGCGACATGATTTATATTAAATGAAGTTATACAAGACAGGAAGCATTATAAAAAATCTTCGATCCTAATCAAAGTTGCTCCATGGAGAACTGTGACAGTGAAGTATCCCATCAATAATTCATGGATGAAGAAGGAATGTGCATCTGCAGAATTAAAATGCAAAGCTTTATATTTCCTTTGACACATACAGCCTTATACATCAGCACGTCTTGATACCACCCTCGGAGATCTTATTTTACAAGGCGATATGTCTATATCCTACAACAATGAACGGTTTGGCATGTGTCGATACACATGAGACAATATGCTAATGATGCCGTCACAATTACCCACAGGGTTCAGGCTTCATAACCTATTGGGTAAAAAAGGTATTTAGATTGGTTAATTAAGTGACGCAAGGAGTAAAGAAATGATACAGTACCTTTTCTCTTAGCATATCTTTCAACAGTACCAAAGCACTGTGGATTTCCGAACCGCGTCGAGACCAAGCAGACCCAGTGCAAGTATCCACTGGTCTGCTTCTGATCCAGTCGTGTTCGAGTTCATTCTCAAGTACAGTAGATGCGGAATGATTGACCATCCGTCCATTGATTTTGAATTTCTCTAAAGACTTTGAAGGGTTTTGGGAAATCATATTGCTCCACTGTCAGTCTTAATAATACTATTTTCATATATAGGCCGAAATGAATGCTCCGACAATATTAAAGCTTAGTTTTTATTAACAATTTTATAGGTCTTGCCGAGATGATGATATCAAATCTATGTTAATGGGTTGACCCTTGTCCTATTAGAACGAGATAAATATAAGGCGACATCTATTGTCCAACGTGTAGCACATGAGATGGCACCTACCGCTGGGAATATGACTTACTGCTGTGGTGTTTTCAAACATTGTCATTTTACATTATGACAATGTGTCATAAAAACTCCTACCAAGAATTTACATCTGAATGTCCTGTATCAATAATGATGACTGATTTATTGGTTCATTCATTTTCAGTTATTTCATTCATTCGTTTGATTGTTATCTAGATGAATGCATGTAATGATCGAAAGACGACCAGGAGTGGATGGATGCGTGGGTGGATGGATGGAGGGAGGGAGAGTTGAATGGGTAGATCAATAAATACAAAGAGACTGGCGAGATGGTAGGGGATCTTGAATTAGCTGGCATTTTTAGGCGACGTTTGTAGCAAAAGTTGTCTATTTTATTTTATTTTTTATTCTTTTTGGTTGTTTTATTTTGAAATCGGAAACTCCCACAATAGATGTCACAATTGTTGTCTCTAACTGCAAACCGATGCGAGATTTTACTTTCAAGTACACAAAATAACACACGAATCGTACAATATCCATAAAATCCAACCTAGCAGTTTCCCTACAATTCTGTGGCGAAATTGTTTGGAAGTTGGTCGACGTATACCACGCACACTATAAACTTAGTGCATGGCTTGCCTGGGTGAGTGTAAAGAAAAATATACCAAAAATTGTAGCAAGTGACACATTCTATAAATTAATAATTTTTATCATATTAAAATTACATATGTTTTTCAAAGAGAGCTCTTGAAATCTTCAGGACGAAAAGTACTCTGCTACTTATTTTTTAGTTATTTATAATCTTCGTTGTCAAGAAATCTACGTTCTTACGCAAGGAGGTTCATGTCAATTCCCGTAAACGACCGATAGGAAACAGCTCGTACCGACGGGAAATGGATACCAGTATGAAAGTTTTTCACAACTTCGGTTAAAAATAATACCGTAAATGCACAAGACCTTGTATATGTGATAATTACGGGTGGACAAATGGAAAAAAGAATTGATAGACAGACAGACAGGTGGGTAGGTAGGTAGGCCGGTAGACAGGCAGGTAGGTCGAAATCCAACACCGGACACTATGCTTTGCATGTCTGCTAGCCCGGAACAAGTCCAACTCCAATCAAGACAAGTTAAAATATCACAGTACTAGTTCTGGAGACAATCATACCAAAATGCAAAAGTTTAAAGACTGAACCATACAATTGTTCATGTGGATGCCCTGTAGAGCAGTATACTTAGAGGTTATTCCACGGCTAAGTCAGTACCCTATCCGGTACAGGTCCCCTGAGAGCCTGTATACTCCCGAGACCCGAAGGGTCGAGGGAAGATAGAGCTCGAAGGGGAACTGTACAGGGTAGGAGACTGGTTTAGCGATGAAATGATCTTTGTATCCTAAATGTATCAACCATGATTAGACGAAAAAGGCAAGTGCACCGTTTCCTGGGATTATGAAAGATGCTACATACAAACCTTGTAGCTAAAACGTATAATTTCTAGTTTATAATTGTGTGTGAGAAAAACCCACCTCCCCTTCAGGAAGAAATAGGCCGACACGACTCTCCTGTCCGGTGATGCATCTTGTGCGGCACGCACCCTTGCAACGTGAGTGACGTCATGGCGCATAACGTCATTAGAGTCACTGTGTGCGCAAATGTAGAACCAGAGGAATATACTGACAATTAATGTTATTTTAATGGAGTGATTGTATTTGCCTTCGGAGATACTAGTTATTGCTAGTGTAACATTATCCAGGTGTTCCAATTGGACAGTTTCAGTATCCTCCCTTATTTTGGTGTCGGTATGTCCCCTGAAAGACTATGTATGCTACAGGACTAAAATTGCAGTATAAGGGCAGTTCTAACACTACGTTTAGGATACCGAGAGTTACATGCATAAATAATCATAATAAGAGCAGGTGAGCCGAAAATTCCGCTCTCAGTATACACTGGTTTCAAGGAACTTCGTTCGCCTTGCCGTATGAAACTTTCTGGGTAGATAATTTCAGGGTCTGCTACCATCACATTTAGGCACCGACTGTAACATCCCACCATTACATTTAGGCTACAACTGTTACCTCAAACCATCGCATTTGGGCCTGCGGCTGTGATCTCCCACCTCCACATTTAGGTCTGCGACTGTTATCTGTAATTCTTATTATTTCGATAGTGGTTTTATTATTTTGAGTTGTGACCCTTGCGTACAAGAGGTGCTCAACTTATTTTGACTGCACGATTTGCATGGTATTTAATCTACGTGCATGGAAATATGCAAACACATATGGTTCGAAGAGGTTCATGAACTGCACGTCTTTTAACCAAAATATTTTCCGTGTTGTGTCACCATGCCACGATATAAATTCGGGAATGAAGTGTAAGGCATTATCAAATATCTTTTTCAGAAGGGCTATTAAGTCTTCACAGATATTTACAAACAAACACATGATGAAGATGCATATGCAGACAAATTATATTACGGTTGCTGCCTACCCAGGAGAATCCGAAGATTCAAGTTCCGCATGATATGAAAATGTTGGGGCAAAACCTGAAGTTGTATAAATGTGATGATATTGCCTCTGGCTTTTATAATATATTAATATGGGTGTCGTGCCATGCGGCAAAAGTGATTACCTACTATTAACCAAAGGGTTCTAAAGCCATTTTAGACAAATAAAAATGGAAAACACGCTTCTCAGATGAAGACAAAAGTTATATAGAGTCGTATCAGACCAGTACTTTATTACATGCTGCCCCATCCACTCTTAGGTTCCTAGAAAAAAAAAACATATGCCAGCAAAGAGTAGATGCCCTACGTCCCCGATACAGCTCCAATGGACTTCTTTATATGAGGCATAATTAAACATATTATGCTGAAGCATATCTGCAAGCTGGGCGGTTTGCAAGCAGCCCTTGGAAATGAGTAGGAGGGACAGCTTGCAGCTGAGCGGAATAAAGACCTTAGCATCTGCTTAGGCAATGTAAACTCATACATTACGCACATCAAACAGTTGTTCAAATAAAATATTGAAACGTAAGATAATATTATGTTGAATTGGTTTAAACTCTGTCAAATAGGTTGATCACTGCTTGTGCTAAAAGCGTTGGTGAGGCAGGAGCCGGGAATTATGTGGATGCTGTGCTGCCAAACCATTTCCTTTTGAAGTTCACACTTTCGTTAAAGGGTAGCTTTTCAGCCTATGTAATAACTCTTGGCTGGAAAAGTCAGTAATTTTACATCGCAATATTATCCATGATGCATTATCTTCAGGCTAGGTAATATGTTCAGTGAATATTTCATTGACAGGGCGATCGACGCTGCAGCAGAAGTCTCTACAGGCATTTATAGCAAAGCACTTCAAAGATATAGGGGCTGTCACCATTGTGATACTTTGTGGTACATTTATTCATGACGGCATGCAGAGCTCAAGTATGTTTAAGTACTACTCTGAAGACTTTATATGGACGGCAGTCTCATTACAGTATATATATAACGCGGAAGATTTTGATATGAACGCCCTTCACACGCTTGTTTCAAAACTAAACACGTTAAGCTCATTTGTTACACAATAGGTTGTCTTCATATTTTGGCACAAGTAAACGGGTTTCCTCCATATGTTTACACACATAAACAGGTCTTCTTCATATTTTCACAAAAGGTAACAGCATTCCCTAATATATATATATATATATATATATATATATATATATATACACACATATATATATATATATATATATATATATATATATATATACACACACACATATATATATATATATATATATATATATATATATATATATATATATATATACAGTAAAACCTGTCTATTGCGGACACCTGTGGTTCTGGCAAAAGTGTCCGCAATAGACAGGTGTCCACAATAGGCAGGGGCTGAACATTTGGGATTTCAGAGTACATTCGCTCTCAGTTTTTGTACATTATGCCCCTGACACTTTACTCAAACGCATCTTAACTTGGAATGTTACAGTTTATCTTTTAAAGGGAAAATTGTGTATGTATGGGCTTACCAGGCTAAAGAAAGTTTGCGCTATTTCTTTTACTGACAGAAAAGAAACAAACAACAAACATACCACAAGGATATCCTATGCTTTGAGTACAGTATAACTGTATATGCCAATATTACACATTGTGAATAACTTTACATGAGTCTCAGGGGGTCCTTTGTTTTAGGCTTAATGATTGATCTATGGAGCTTAATTGTTTGACAGAGAAAGTGTGAGCAACCTCACTCAACAGGAGCACCAGTGCTCAGAGACGCCTGGCATGTTTGTTGAGGCATTGCAGCCTAACTGCTTGGCAGAGTGAGCTTATTATGTGTCACAGGCCACTGAACAATGGATTAATTAGTCTTTGATTCCAGCTTAACATGCACGGCATTGTTCAGGCATTACAACTTGGAACATCATAAGTTGCAACAAATGCATTAATTTATTGTGTCCGCAATAGACAGGTTGTTTTTGCATTTGGTACCCCAAAAAGTGTCCGCAATACACAATAGACAGGTGTCCACTGTAGACAGGTATCACCAATATGAAAATGACTTAAAAATATTCGGTTCTGGCCAAAACTGTCCGCATTAAGCAGGTGTCCACAGTAGACAGGTGTCCACAAGGACAGGTTTTACTGTATATATATATATATATATATATATATATATATATATATATATATATATATATATATATATATATATATATATATATATATACATATATATATGTCATCAACTTTGTTTAAATGTATCAAATCTTCATCTGTATTGCGAATTAAATTTTTCAGACTTGTATCTATCCTTGGTGTGCCTTACCTATGATTCACCAACGTGCCACCCTTATTCACTTTGAGAAATATAGACCTACTCCTCGTGCAATGTGACGGTGGCTACTGACACCGGAAGTGCACATAGATGTAGGCCTATTGTGTTTTGTAGCTTTGTTCACTGTCTCTATAAAACGCCTCCAAGTTGTGTGAGGTTGTGACCTGTGGCTGAAGGTATTGGCCCAGGAAAGAAACTCAGACGTACCCAATTTTGTTTATGGCTGAGAGTCTCTTAAACGTATTCGGTTAGCCACGCGGAAAGCATGTTGTTTGCAGCAAAGTGCAACATCGGAGGAAGGGGTTACTTCCCCGTTTGTTAGGGGTGTGCAGGTCGACGTTTGGAAAACGCACCTTTCGTTTGTGAACTTTACAACAAAAACGATTCCCTAGTTAGTGACGGAATTGTACCTACGATTAGTAGAAAATATGGTCAACAATTACAATAACTTCTAATTATTGGACCATGAAAAATAAAAGTTCCCTTTGAATAGGGATTTTTTTCCCAAATACTCCTTCTTTGTTAGGTAGACTTAGCTGAACAAAAGGAGCCTTCAGAGTGGCACATACAAAGTCTTGTCACTAATGCGAGTGCACCAGTAGCTGCCCGCCCCCTTCCACCCTCCCCCAAAGCAAAAAAAGAAAAAAAAATGAGAACAGCGCTCTCAAAACATTCACCTAATGTTTCATTTCGTGGTGAACCAATTGTCTGCGAAAACGAAATATAGTCGCCTTATCACTTACCTCTTAATTTATTGCGGAAAATATTAACAAGATGCTCCTTTGTATAAAGGCCCCCGAATACTTATCTCGCTAAGGTCGTTTACTGAAATGCTTTTATGCAACCTTAATCTAAAGAGTGGGCACCTTGCACATTACCGGGCACGTAATACAAAGGACAATGACCTCTAATATAACTATTTTGCGCAGCAAATTGATATATAGAATCATTGACCATCCAAAGGGCCCGCAGCAGTTGTTACATACTCTGGTATTCTGTGCAGACACATTCCTTAACGCTTTGGGAGACGGGAAGTAATATCTTTATGTCTGGCAAATGGCAATGAAGAATTGATCAGCCCAGCTTCTATTGACTATCTTTAACATCATACCAAGGAACCCAATTATATATATATATATATATATATATATATTCCATAAATGTTTGGCCAACTTCTCTTCTATGTAACTCTTTAAGTATAAATTTTCATGATGATGACAACTGCACAACATTGATGGACATGAAAGGAAAGAATACTGGTAAAAATATCGTGGACAATTCATTAAGTAAGAATCCTTGGGGTTTTCTTTCCTTCTCCGCTTTAATTCGTTAAACCTGGTTGATGATGATGATGATGATGATGATGACGACGACGACGACGACGACGATGACGTTGACGATGATGATGATGATGATGATGATGATGATGATGATGATGATGATGATGATGATGATGATGATGATGATGATGATGATGATGATGATGATGATGATGATGTTAACCACAGTAACACTATATTTAATCACATTTGTGGAGAATCACATCACACTGATGCGGGACTAAGCTTTCCAATAATCACAGTAATCCAATAGGAAAGCATCAGTCTTTGGGCAAGGATTTTTTTTTTTAATTATGGACGTCAAAGCGGAAGAACTCAGTGAGTCATTTTGGAGTGTGCCATATGCCGTATGTAAAGCTGATTTGGCGCATCACGGCTGTGTATGTCAGTCCGCATCTCTAGAGAACGATACGAAAGCACCACTCAGATTAATGTCCTGGTCAGCAATCCTACACCCCTTTGGGACGATGGTGACTTTCTGAACCCAGTATCGTGTTGAATGGGCAGATAAACTCAGAAAATCTATTTCCCATGTCAGTAGCAGTATACAATAGGAGCTTAGTACTTTTTGTGTTGCTTCAATTGGTCATGAGTGGCAAGCTCTCACCCAAAGCACGGCAAGAAAATTCGCTCACGTGCACTTCTAATGTTTTAATCGTAAGACAGAGTTGCCTCTGCCGTTGAATTTTGAAAACCCGAAGCTACGACAGGATCCCTTTGGCTACTACTAGCGTTCGTACAACGACTGGCAATTCACAATGACGTCCACATTGTCTTTTTGCTTTTGGTTGAACATGAGTTTCATAAATATTTTGACCGAAAGTAACCGAGGAAAACAATCAGATGAATTATGCATCGATTAATATAGCAAATGAAAAATCATCAATTTATTTTTTTAACATAATAGACAAAAATTTCATCTACAGCACTGGATCTCTCGGCACGGATGGCCCTGGTTTTGCAACGGATGCTATTTTCTGTTAAGAAAAATATATGCTGCAGTCAAATCATTGAATTTGAGCGTGTGTGGTATTTAAGATAGCACGCACTCAAGCGCCTATAAATAATGTATTTGTTCTTGTATAATAGAATGTGGGTAATACAGTTAATAGCTACTAAAAACCGAATATATATATATATGTATATATATATATATATATATATATATATATATATATATATATGACACGTAAACATATTTCTAAACAGAAGGACCTACAGAATGTGCAATTAACCCTTGTGAAATTGAAATGGAAGCCAACTCTTCCCATCCAATTTCCATCGTCTTTTTTTACTCTATTACCCATATGACAATTACAAAAGATCAACTACTATATGTGTTGTTTGGGAATGAGAGGAAAATCGCTGTAACATCGAGCTGATTGGGTATATGAATACTATCATGTGCTTTTAATTTATTTTCGTTTTTGTTCTGGTCGCGTGCATTGTCAAATTTTAGGTCTGTATTTGTGATTTGTGTTTTATGTGGTGTGACACGTTTACACTGTATTGTATTGCTATCGTCTGGACTGTATAATAATAATAATAATAATAATAATAATAATAATAATAATAATAATAATAATAATAATAATAATAATAATAATAATAATAATGATAATGATAATAATGCAAAAGATAATAATGATAATTATAAAAAATAATAATGATGATAATAATAATAATAATAATAATAATAATGATAATAATAATAATGATAATGATGATGATAATAATAATAAAAATAATAATAATAATAATAATAATAATAATAATAATAATAATAATAATAATAATAATAATAATAATAATAATAATAATAATAATAATAATAATAATTTTGTTGCTCTTTGCTTATCTGCTGCGGTCCTGTGTGAGACAGGTAGCTTACCGGAAGGAGGATCAGAAAAATATATTCCCTTCACATACCCTATCCCCGTCTCTAAGGCTCCGGTATTTCCTGTTGGAGCCCCTGCAAGGGATAGCGCCATTCCCTTTCCTCCCTGTATTCTGAAATTCTAATTTAACCCGTTGCTATTCAGTCCTATCATCGCATGACGTTTCTCCTAGCATCCTATTAGACAGTCCTGTACCCTTTAATACTTTTTTTGCCTCCCAGAAAGCCACCCTCAAACCTAGAATCCATGCCACACGTGCCTATTCCTCTAAACACCGAACTTCTTCTAAACCCTTGCAATTACATTCTTCCCTGTGTCACTTTTTCGAAAATATTCTTCTCTTGTCTGTCTATATGCATGACACTACAATAGCCATTATCCACTGTCTCATCTGTCTCTTGCCTACACACCTTAAATTTTCCATCACTATATGTTGCCCACTTCCGTTTCTGCTTTATTATATGTGTTTCTCCTGTCCTACTTTAAAAAAGAAACCTGGATCCCTTTCATCAATACCAACACACACTTTTCATTTGCTTTTCTAATACCTTGCACGCTTTTAATGTACTCTTTTTCCTGACTCCTCTTTTCCAGTCTTCCGTCCAGCCCGCTGTAACTGTCTTACCGATATACACTTTCCAATCATCAACCCCCACCATACCCTTTTCAACTTACTACTCTCTGTTAACTTATCTGTGTCTTTGACCGATCATGCTTGTTCCTTGACAGGGCCGTAGCTAGGGTTGCAAAATGGACCTACACAGTCCACGGGCATGCTCCCCAGGGAGAAAAACGAATCTTATGTAATAAATCATGCACTCTGAGGGTATCTGATGCAAAGTTTGACACATTTGTCTGACACAAAAATTAGGCATATTTACTTGTGTTGTTGCATGTTTTTATTCACAAGTTAGCACTCTCTGCCATCATGGTCATCATGTGAATGGGTGGTTTAATGTACAGACACAGGATTTGCCTACCTGAAGAAGAAGTCGCAAATATCGGATGCTCTTCTCTTCCAGGGACGGATCCAGAATTTCAAAAAAGGGGAATCGAATTAAGAACCTCACAGCAGGGCGTAGGGTGGATGGGTTGAAAAATTGATATTTTCAGACACTTTTTCCTACCATTGGAGACTCCATTTTCACATGGACAATTGGATAGAGACACCCCAAATTAACTAAACGGGGCTTTCCAGTTAGCCCTCATATTTCCTTACAGGGTATGGCATCAAGGCTTAGACAAGTCCCAAGCTTTTTACAGGATGGCAAGGCCAGTGCTTCAATATTTCCACTGGCCTTAGTTTGCCCCCAATCAGTCGGTGATCAATTTTAACCCTTTCCCTCTCAAACCGGCCAAAACCGGCTGGTGGTCAAAAGCCGTCTGCTTCAGTGTTTTCAACTAATTTCGACAGTAATGTAAAACAATTTTGACTGAGAATTGTAGATGAGCCCGATGAAGATCACATGCTCCAGGTCAACAACTTTCCTCGACATGAGTTGGGCACTTAGTGCCAAACTCATGCCAAGGAAAGTTGTGGAAACAAGTGTCAATTCAAGAGGGAAAGGGTTAATAAGACTGCCACAACATAATGACTGCAGTTATTTCCTTCAATTTGGTTCATCAAACATTTCAAATCTATACAGTGCCAGTCTACATTTCTTTGTTTCTTAATTTTCAGATGCCAGTGGATACAAATATCATCTATAAGAATAATATTGTATCTGTATGATTCCTTGTACTGCCGCAAACTTTAAATTATGTATTGAAAGCCAAACCATATGAAGCCGATACAACCAAACCAGAAAGGAACTACAAAGCTCTAATCATTTCAGCAGTACTGTATATACTCCGATTTAGACTTTTGAAAGTTAAAATTCAATGTTCCTAAATAACTTAAGGTAAATGTATACGTCTATGTTTTTGCTGGTAAGTGTACGGTGTTGAAGTTGCCTAGTTTTCCTCTTTCAATTGATTCACATAGAGATCAACGAAATGTCGTGCTAATTGAATAAAATCAATATGCCAACATAAAAGAACTAGACATATGAGGACACATATGCAATAATACTGCTATATGTATATAGGTTGGACAGGGACAGGTTAGCTTATGGAGAGTAAAGAGTTCGGACTGCGGAATAGGGTAATGACTACTAGGGAGTGGTTTGAGATAAAAAGGCACAAATACAATAGTTAAAATCATTTCTTGGTAAAACACAGTCCAAAGTTCTAAAAATGTTCTTTTGTTCCAAACACTATGAACATAAAAAGCGTCCTTCAAATTGTCGCTATAAGGCCTATATCGGTTTATAAGTCTCCTTAAAATTAATGTTTTTGATATGCAAATTAGCAAACTTTAATTTTACAGTCTCATAATTTTACACTTGCCGCAGATAAGAACAAATTCAGGGACACTGTTAGGTTTCATAGTATTTTAAAGACACGTATCTTGTTTTCCCCTTTATTTCCGTGGGGTGCTAGTCTTAAATACACCAAGTAAAAAAGGACACTTCGAAGCACTTGCCACTTCACTATATTAGATAGCACAGTAATTCTCTGACATCTGCCACAACTGATAGCTTAAGACCAGGCAATTCCAAAATATATATATATATATATATATTTCAATAACTAAAAAGAAAAGATTAAGAGAAAGCCAGCTCTAAAGGTGTAGTAAGCGCAACTACACGCATACGTATCAGGATACGTTAAGAGACGAAATGATTGACCTCCTGTGACTGAATTAGTGATCTGACAGGTCTGCCACTTGTTTCAAAATAAAATGGACAAAGGCAATGACCATAATAGCAACAGCAGTAGCATGAGATATAATATTGCGTAGACCAAGCCAATGATGAAATAATATAACATTTTAATACCCCCCCCCCAAAAAAAAACCACGGAGAATGTATATTGACACGTGACAATTATACATGAAAGTATAAACAGTTTAAAGATCATAGATGTTTAGATATACCTCCAGACATTAAATTTAATTTGTATAGACACATTTGTTTTACATGGATTATGAAAGAAGTCAAGCTGACTTATCGAGTCACTCTCCATGGCACAGATGTTGGCGTATACTTCCTACCTTGCCTAGTGGAGGAAACCGAAGAACTCGGAGAAAACCACCGTGCACGGTTAAAGTGGTAGGAACTTTTTCCACATGCTGCCCAGGACGAGAATCGAACCCGGGTCGCAGAGGTGAAAGGCGAGCGTCTTACCGCTCAGCCAACCGTGCACCCGCAAAGCTGAAAGCTGCGGTAATAGGCCAAGCTGTTCCATTTTATGTTCAGTGTTTTATTTTATTTTATTCTCCATCTTTCCTATTATCATAATTATTTTTACATCGCAGAAGGGGGTTCTATCCAAACACCCCAACCCCACCCCCTCCCCATCCGCCAGGGTGACTTCCTTCTTAGCTGGTCACTGGCTGAATGATTGAGCCTGCATCACATATACACCACATCATAAATTGATAGTACTATGTGACCCATATTCAAGAAACCAGTGTAATTACTAAAAATCAAATGTATAATGTCACATTTACAAAAGTACCACTAGCTGCTGCACCCGCTAGCCCAGTATCACATAACATACACATATACATACTTTAGCGGTGAGTGTTGTTGAAGGAATGGGTAGGGTGCGGTCTCAAGAAAGTGGGAACTTTTATTTACCGTAAATATCTATTTATTGTGTGTATTCAACATAAACCGAAGATCTGCAAATTCCTTGTTTTTTCCCCTGTTGACAAGACAAGTTGATTACACCCGACATGCCTGATATCTGTAAAATTATGCAACAACCACTCATGTGCATGTGATTGTCAAAAAGCGGTATCTATATGACCATCACATGTGCACAGGCGACTAGACGTTCCCTTGGGGAACGCAAAGACTGATGCTTCAACAACACGTCATTAGGCCTCTCATTTTGCTTCATCACACAGACTGCAGATGCAATACTCTCACATTTCAGTTTGATGAAGATGTCACTTTGAGAAACTGCTCGAAATGCAGCTGGCTGAGGGCTTTCTTCCTAAAGTATACCGTGATCGTTTATCCGCTTTTAGAACAGGTTCAGCTGTCGTCATGTTCTTATCCACTTATGCGACACTTGGAGGGGATGCCCTTGAGAATGAACTACACTCTGGAGTTTTACTCCTTAATTTGTCGAAGGCTTTTGACTGCCTCCCCCACTCATTGAGCACTGCCACACTCCATGCTTGTGGCATGGCGACCCTGTCCATTCATTTACTTACAGCACGTCTTATGAACAGAAGACAAAGTCAAAATTCTTGATGCCACCATGTTTTGGAAATCCATTCTCAAGGGCGTCTTCCAGGGCCCCATTCTTGGACCAGCAATCTTTGATATTTTTATGAATGATGTTTTCTGTACCGTTCAACATGGAACCCTTTTTAATTATGCTGACGACAATACCATCCTGGTCAAGGCTAAGACTAAAGAAGGGCTAGCCAATACGATGGCTTTAAATGGTTTATCACTTGTTACATGGTGTGAAGAAATTCAGATGGAGGCTAATCCTTCAAAGTTTCAGTGTATGATTTCCAATGAAGATACCTCATCTGAAATACATATCAGATGAAATACTATTACAAGCGAACAAAGTAAAATCAGCTTCTATGCAATTGAACTGTCTGCTACGCCTCGGCCATTTTTTATGTATTAATACCAGACTTCTTGTCTACAAATCCCTTGTCCGTTCAAATTCCAACTATTGCCCAGCAGTTTGGCACTTTTGTGGAGCTTCATACTCTACCAAAATGGAGACAATCTAATACAGAGATGTGAAGTTTATTTTTGATCGGTACGATCTGGATTATAGCACTGTCCTGAAGATGGCAAATATTCTTACTTTGGAGTTGTCCAGAATGAGAAACATAGCCACTGAAGTCTACAACGCTGTCCAGGGGAGCAACCCTGAATACATTAACAGTGTCGTCAAACACAATACTCATGGGTATTCTCTGAGAGCAAAAAATACTTTGAGAGCATCGATCTGTCACACGACCACAAGGGGTCTTCATTCTTTTAAGAATTTCGGTATTAAGATTTGGAACTCGCCAAATGAGCTCAGAACAACCTAACACTTTCCTACTTTTCAAAGCCTACTCAGACACTGGGATGGATTTTCCTGTAAGTGCTCCTCATGTCGACAATAATCTGTCTATTACTTGCAGCCCATTTCTACCATTGTTTTATGCTGTGCCAGGTCTCTCATGCACGATCCATATGCGTCTTGCATTTTATTATTTATGTAAATGTTTTCATAAGTACTATTTTCTATCATGTGGTACATATTTTATCTTTTCATTATTGTGAGAGGTTGCTTTCACTTTTTTTCCAATCATTAATTTACAGGGGGTCAAAATAGCTACGAAGCTAATGTTACTTCCTTGTAAAAATCTAACTATAAATAAAGCTTTTATCTGTATCTGTGTCAGTCTCATGCAGGGGAAACAGTCAGTTCAATGATGACTGACAGAGTAATGAAGGGGGGGGGCGGGGAGGGAGGAAAATTCTGGACGATGCCACTGCCTCGTCTGCCTCACGCTGGCTACGGGCCTGCAAGTTGACTACCTGATCACTGCTCATTGTCAGCTTTTATGAACACCCTGTCTTCATTTACTGCTTGTAGATACCTCCAGTACTTTAACTTTGCTTTGGCAATCTTGCCTATGATTTCTATCCATCCTAACTCTCTTAGGACTGCTTCTCTTGCTGTACATGGTGGTGTTCCCAGAATCCATTTCCCCATCTCATTTTGTGCTTTCTCCATTCCCTGGATATCTCCCTCACTCACTCGTACTGATGACATCACATCTGAGCCTTATATATCATTCCTGGTATCGTAATTCTATCCTACAATACCCTCGCTGTGTACGCTCTGTTGTGCCGTAGCTTTTATTGTATTGTTCTATATTGTGTTGTGTTTTGTTAGATTGTTTTGACTGACAAATCACTGTATACAGTGTAAAACAGTGCAGTCAATCAAGTCTATCATTCATGACTGGGACATTTTCAGAGGCAAACAGCTTGCACAAGAACTTCATACTACTCTGGATGCGGTTTTCTGTCAAAATTCACATTGTTCAAATAGCATCCATTTTACAATTATGCCTTAATACCATATTCCTTCTAGCTGACATCCTAATTCATGACTCACAGGTCCTTGCAGAAATGCAAGGCATACATGAGCTGGGAAAATGGCTTTGCGTATTTTTCGCTGAACCTCATAATTAGGCCCTATATACAGGTAACGTTTTTATCATTTGCACATTATGTTTCATCACTTTTGATTATTACAACATGTAATCTCACATATATTCTTTCTTAATCTTTAAGTTCTTTGTCATGAAATTAAAGTGAAGAGTCATTTATTCAGGGCTAACTGTAAGGTAAACACGTTTAGAATTCACAACCTGACCCTGGTGGGACTTTTTCCAATTCGGAATGCATACCAATATGTGTGCCCGAGAACTTGTAATTTCGAATCTGAGTGGTGCACTTTTTACATGTAGCTCGCTGCGTTTATTCATGCGTCCATGTGTTGAACACACAGCACGAACGCCAATAATTCTCTATTTTGACCTATAGACCTGTATTGGTTAGGCGCGACGCTGGACTGATAAATATATTTCAACGTCTTCGTCCCAGGGCCCATTCATTTCATCCCTGCCAGTTTATCGTATGACGTGAACAAACATAAAAACAACATTGATATTTGTTTCAAACCAATGTATATCCATTTACTATAATGTTGAGGTGAGGGTTGTGCCTTAAATGAGTTGAGGTCCATTGTTTGTGCTCCGCGCATCTCCAGTCAAACTGACGATAACGATCAATAATGTCAAAGTTTAAGTCGTTTCACTTGTTTCAAAACGCGCTTTTTCAAAAATTTAGAATGACCGTTATGACAGAGAGGAGCTCATGTGGTTAATTCGCCCTTTATCATTCAATAGCTGTACCAACACTG
This sequence comes from Hermodice carunculata, assembly GCA_964020975.1. Taxonomy (NCBI): domain Eukaryota; kingdom Metazoa; phylum Annelida; class Polychaeta; order Eunicida; family Amphinomidae; genus Hermodice; species Hermodice carunculata. The sequence goes on from CAXHWN010001438.1 coordinate 19,906, forward strand.
CTTTGGACGTTAAACACCCAAAGCCTGTATAACAAAGCTGTTGACACAGCCTTTCAATACCACGGGGTCAGGCGGAGGGTTAATATTTCAGATATCCTCGGGAGGCTCCAAAGGGCTGAATTCTGCGATGAACAAAATCGTAATCACGGAGAGATAATAAAACTGTACTTAACTTTATTACTTTGTGTTGAACCAATGATTCATTGCGTGAATTTAATGGCCATATTTTGCCAATATATGCACAAATATTTCCCAAGGGTTTGAATTTGTGCAGGATAGTTAATAATTCTGCAGTTTCGTTACATCTATGTATAATTTGTTGCTGACAGTCAGTAAACCTACAGTAAAAGGTTTCTTAAGTAAGCTGTGAATCTGTGCGCGTTTTTCAGCGTTGGGTGCTGTTTTTCACACTGTTTCGTTAAAGTTGAGCGATATGCACAGTGTTACTTTCAACGTGCCTCACCTCTGCAAGTTTAATTATTCATCTCATAGTTCTAGGAAATTTTTCGCGATATAAAATGCTATCTCATAATGATGATATATTCTATCACAAAGTACGCAAAACTTGTCTTGTAACTGTAACGTACAGATATGATTTCGTGGTTTCCCGTAAATACATGAATAGAGTAAAAAAAAACCAATATTAAACACAAAGAAATAAACCAATTTTGGAAACGGTTATATTCTGAAATAATTTCATATTTTATCAAATATTGTTATATTATATACAACGCTTCGATCTGGATCCCGTGGCATATGTGCATTTAAGATTCAAAATTAACTGCAAAGTTTCGGCCTAATTGTCTTGTAGTTTGGGTATTCTGCGCGAAACCGATAATTAGTTGGGTTGTAGGCACCACGAACATACTTTCGTAATATTTCCTGGGGATGTATTTCCCATATATTTGCTGGTCACTCCATTGATGAACTCTTGCCAATAGCATATAGGAATTGGGTAGCACGTCTTCTGAGATCGTTGCAGTGTATATGCTCGCAGGCGGCCAGGACAACTGGCCTGGAACGAGGAAAACTGCCTCCTGCTGAGAACAGGTTGAAACTATAGAAGATTATATGCTGCGATAAGAGGAGGGCTCTACAATAAGCGGTGCACTATCGCAATAGGCCAAAGGCACCATAGTACTAAAATCTATTATCTTCCATGGCTTCAAATGAGCTGTGCACTATCGTCAACTTTATCGCGAGAGGCACAAGGCACAACTTTGATGAAATCTAAACTCTAATTTTAGCGGTCTGCTAGGAACTATATCATCATCTTATGTTCTCCAGAAGTGCCGAACACTCTCATCTTTTGCTTTATAAATTAAATGTGGTGTACCTATGTTGCTGATTGCATCACCCAAATTACACCAACTACACAAGCACCGGTGGCCTATTTCGACTGCTTTGAATTGTTGATCGATTCACACAAATTCCACCAAGAACACAAGCACCGGTAGCCTATTCTGACTGCTTTGAATAACAGCTTTTTTTTCAAAAATGCCGTATGTGTGCTATCCAAAACGTATGGGAATATAATAATCTGCTTATGTTTTGCTTATCTGTGGGAACTCCAACAATGTGTAGATTGATTCTGTGTGTGAAAAATAACATAACTTGCAGTACATGCTGTGTTATGCAAATTCCAAAGCGATGTGCTTGCCATAATCTTTGACAATTGCCTTACTATTGAAGAATTTGACGCAGGCGTTATCGAGTCATATTTTTAACTCATCTACAATGGCCTGACTCAGGCTTATATGCTAACTGATACTCCAGGCTTGAATTACCTGTGTCTTCCGGACCCAGATCCAAGAAGAGGCGACGAGCCTAAATTTACTGTCTATCCTTTGCTTTCGACAAAAATTACCAACGCCCATCGGTGAACAAGCACGCAACATGAATGGCATAAGACAAGTGGCACGGGTAAGAGAGCAGCACCGGTGAAAAACGAGGTCAGCTGACCTATGTTGACCCATACTATGGTCACACTAGATCATGTGGTACCTCTTGACCAGTGATACCGTCTCCTACTTTCTGTCCCTGGACATAAGCCTTTGGTCTTTGCTGTTATAATGATTTAATCATCGGCGGGCATTCAGGGTCTTATTGAGATGTTTTGGAAATACATGCCAATTCTGATTTTGAGAGCTTAATTATCAGTGCTTAGATATGATCCGAATCGGGCATACTTTAAACCTCTGGTGGACACTTGGTGAATCACGTCGAGACGATGTTCATTTTTACCGAATTATGATACATGTGGTAAGTCTGGCTAAGGACGAAAACGGAAAATCACAGGAGTATGCAATATTAAAGGGTTGTCTTGTCCTTCATGTTTATACAAGTTTCTCGTCGTCTACGGATTCGAAAGCGGGAGGAGTGTGCGCCTTCCGACATGGCTTTCTAAGCCAGCCAATGAAGTTATGAACTAATATTGAATTGTACGTGGTATTACACACCGAATGAAGTCATCATGAGAATATGTTTGGAATACAGTGTTAACACTCTCAGTGATTAGACCATTTCGCTGGTAAAACGTTTTTTCTGAAATAACATCACTCACGTGTAAAGACCAAGTTGGGTGCAAGCACATGTGGTCTTAATACTTGGGCTGCACTCCTTATATTCGATGGCTCATCTTAAGCAAACCAAAAAGGATTGCACCAAATAATCCAAAACATAAATGTGTATCTAAAATCTTGAAATCTCTAGCTTCGCATTGAAGCACGAAAACTTTGATTTTCTAACAAAGTGTGTTTGATCGAGGATGTCGTTAAAGGAAAACAATTACCTCGGTACAGGGAATATATGTGGAATTTATATTCATGACAAAGACGTAGTTTACTATTAGGAAATACAAATGCCAGACAAACGGTTATATAGGTTTAGGTAAATGAAACATATTTTATTTCAGTTTCAAAAAAAAAAAAAAAAGACAACAAAAAAACCAACAAAAAAAAAAAAAACAAAAACAAAAACAAAAACAAAAAAACAAAAACAAAAACAAACAAACAAAAAAAAAAGTAAAAGCAAAAACAAAAACAAAAAAAAAAACAAAAAAAAAAAAAAAAACCCCAGGATGCCCCATAATGGCATCTTGACGAAAGTTTTACTTTCACTGCGTGAACGTAGCTCTGGTTCTCTATGTAAATGATTTGCATTGACAAGAATGAGTGTTATAAACCTTGGCAGCTGCCTAGCAATTCATACAATTGTACGCATATGTTATCGAGATGTATTTTAACCCATATACCTGGATTCCAACCACAATATTTCTGGCCAAGTATTTACTTGTCCTGACTAGATTTTTGGTTGGGTCGCAAGCTTGCACCAACAGGAGCAACCTTTTTTGTTACATGATCTCTTTTGCTTGCATTTATCCGCAATTATCCAAAAGCTAATGTAAAAAAAGTCATGCATGCTTTTCCTAAGTAAAGAATACTTATTACAGGCAGATGAACATTTCTTCTTATATCCGGGTCTGGAAGTACTAATTAAATTAACTTTAGCATTTGTAAACGTACAAATTTCGGAGAAAACATTAGTTTCGTTAGAAAAGGGCATGCAGCCCTGTCTGTATCAGTGACAAGCGTCAAACCATTGCTTTGTTACGGGAAATTGTGACCCGTAGGCCTAACTCTGTTAGTGCCATCAATAAATCGACAAACTTACTACCAGAAAAAAAACCCCAAAAATGAAAAAAAAACAAAAAAAACAAAAAAAAACGAAAAAAAAAAAACAAAAACAAAAAACAAAAAAAAAAAAAAACAAACAAACAAAAAACAAAACAAACAAAAAAACAAAAAACAAAAAACCCCCCAATAATTCATCCAAGGACTTAACTTTCAAGCAACAGACAAAGTAACTGAAAGGAAAAGCTTACCTCTTCAGTGACTAGTGTGACTACCTTGAATGTAATCTGATGACGAGCTTCGAAGGTAAGATGCGCAGATTTGCAGCTGTTTATATATAAAAGTCATATGTAAACGCTGTGAAGAGCACCTTTATTGAAAAGGGGTTTGCTTTACCATAAAAAATGTTCAACTACATGTGTACCATAAGATATATATCCTGGCACCCCTTCTCTTAATGTTCTTTTTCGTTGTTGTTGTTTTTTGTTGTTGTTTTTTTGTTTTTGTTTTTGTTTTTTGTTTGTTTGTTTGTTTGTTTGATTTTTGTTTTTTTTTTGTTTTTTTTTTTGTTTGTTTGTTTTTTTTTTTTTTTTTTGTTTTTTTGTTTTTTGTTTTTGTTTTTGTTTTTATGTTTTTGTTTTGTTTTGACACAAAACTTGCATTTGGGCAGAAAAGCCAAATGTTCGAAACTCACACGTTTCATACACAATATGACCATATATCAGTGACACCCCCCCCCCCAAGAAAAATGTGATGTTTGTGCCTCTCTAACATAACGACAGTGAAAATCAATCATCACTTGTTTAGATCAATAAAAGCACAGGCACACTGAACATTTCGTTGTTTTTTTTGCATGTACATACAGGCGTATTTAAATTTAAATTTTTCTGATAATTTTCTTTTTGTGAATGGGTGAGGGGGAGTAAGCACAATCGAACAATATATCACCAAAACATTTTATAGAACAACTGGTTGAAAGGGGGTAAATGTTAATTTTCATGACCATTATTTTTTTCCATTGGCCGTAAATAGTCGTTTGCCGTTCCTTTAATTTCTATAATTTGTTAATAAACCAAATTACTTCAAGTAAATAGCAAACTTTTTTTTTCAAGTTTGCAAATGGTAAAAGCCTTCGTCAATTAAATACTCAGAGAGAAAGGAGATAAAGAGGGAGATGGGTAGAAGGAAGGATGGAGGATAAGCTCGTTAACTATATTGAGATGGCGCAGGGATCTGTCTATAGTGCGTTCCTGATTGGTGCAAGGACTCTGTTTTACAGCAATGGCTGCCGTTACTTTTATAAATAGGCTCATGTACAGCTATGTCAGTTAAATACCTTGCACATTCCAGCCTTGAAAAAGCTTTTAATTTGTAAGTAACTTTTGGCTGAATTGTTGAGTCCCCGGTGTTTAGGCATCATGAGGTTTCCCTGGGATTTCTTGATAAATTCGGTGACCTTTTAAGACGGGGATCATTGGTATTTATGGGAACTGGGAAAGGGATTATTTATTTTCGGGGAATCGACAAACTGAAATATTATTTACTGGGATGTGGGAAATAAAAAATAAAATGAAAAATAACTGGGGACTGGGAATTCATTGAAGTATTTCCCGGGGATTGGGAAATGCTGCTTTTATTTCCTCGGATTTAGGAAAGTGAAATATTATTTACTGAGAACTGGGCAATGAAAAATTGCTAGGAACTGTTAATTCATGAAATTGTTTTGTGACTTTCAGTCGTTGTTTAAGTGTTTTATTTTTCGTGTATTTTGTCCTGTGTGTCTTGTATATACATCGTGCGTCTCCGTGTCTGGAGAATCCCTGATTAGTATATTGTACTATTGGGCAATCCAGTTTCGAAATAAATATGTTTAAAGTAAAAACTAATTCATGAAATTATATCTCGGGAATTGGGATTGGGACCCCCCCTCCCCCTGCACCCACTCTTTTAAACTGGCATCAGTTCTACAAAATCTGTCATCATCTCGATTGTTCAGAAAATATATATGGTCTTGGGGGTGGGGGTCTTGCTTGGAAAACATTGGCAGAAATTATACTTTCATTGGTATGCGAGTCAAAACAAGAAAAAGGTCATTTTACAAAAAAAAAACCAGCAAACTATCACGCGCACACTTGCCTCCAGACCAATCTCACCACAATTTTTTCACAATTCTAACACATGTGAAAGTAAAATCAACACATCCATAAGTCCGTGAATTTATTATGTTGCCTGCCCCTATGAGGTTACATATCTGTGCAAATGCTGCTAATGTTGACCAACTGTATGACCAATTTCCAAAGGAAACGCAGTGGTCTCCCTGTTATAATTGGCCTATGAAAGGCCATCTCTCAAATGCAGCAGAAAAAAGTGGCCTTATATTTCAATCAGACTATAATGCTTGTAAAGATAGCCCTATGTTGGATGTAAAAGTGTTAAACTTACCTACTGGAAATTGAAAAGGAGATATACAGACAGGAACGATGTGGGTCATATTTTTTATGTATGTGTCAGGCTGTGAGCTTGCCTGGCTGCAGCAACTTATAGTGAAAGCTGGAAGTGATGGGATGATGCACCATTTAATTATATTTCTGATGATGAACAAGTTTTGCATATTCGTGTCATTTCCAAATTGATGTTTGTATGGTCAATAGATCTGTGCATGGTCATGGACTTAATGGTTAGCTGGATTTTGCTGCCACTGCCCAGCACGTTGCTCTCACTGGCACTGTACCAGCGCTTTGACTGTCCTATTAAGTGAAATGCCACATGTTTTGTTCTTGTACATAACTGCCAGTCATCAGTGACTATGTCAGATGCACCTTTATTGACACTCAATTACACATCCGTGAAGGCCTGTCAAATATGTGGGGTTGGGTGTCTGAAAGTAACGCCTGGGCTGGACTGATCATACAACCAGTTAACATGATTTGTTTATTACAACGGGCTCTCTGATTGGCCAATTTTGTTTACCAATTTTTGAATAAAACAATACACAAAAATGTTTTCGGCAATTTTATTTAATTTCCTACTGTCATAATTGATATTTTTCAACATAATATTCATAGGCAGAATGTGTAGTTTGAAGATGACCGAATACAAGAGATTTACTTAATACAAAATTGGAATGTGAATGAGCAACGGCAAATTTAGGGCTACAATATCTATCACGCCGCCAGATGGCGTCATAGTTAATAAGTGTTTCATATATTTATCAAGTTTTTAAGGGGGCGAGGTGTTATTTCCGTAATGCGTAATTGAGCTTTTTGGATTGGGATTCACTATAGTTTTATTTCACGCGATTGTTAAATCAGCTAAAATTATTTCATGTGAATCGTAACAGGGATGAAACTTATTTCTGTACTGAAAGGTAACTGAGGCAAATTATTTTGTGTCAAAACGTGTTCCCCTGCCCCCGTTTGCAGGGCCCATATGATCACACCGCCTATTGAAAGAGACCAAATTTAGACCAGCGAAGTGCGCATGTGTACCTAATCTCGTTTTAGAGACTCAAAAAGTAAATCAAGCAAAATGGAATCACAAAATGCATGGGGCCGCCTGCGGGATTTAGATCCGAATGTAAGTTAACCCGATTTATTTCATGGTATACTGCAAAGGGAAAGGGAATATGATATATATTTACTGGAGTATCGTAATTGTAACGTGAAACCAAGCTGTGACAGGAGCAACGGATGATAAACCCCTGAAACTGCCAGGGCAATACTTCGATCACTGCATCAAAGTCCGCAAGGGACCAAAGCCAAGACTTACGTTATAGATAATAGCGCCATCTAGGGCGAAAAAAAAAATCGAGCCCTGGAAGCATCACAAAACAAAACAACAACAACAAAAAAAAAAAAAAAAACAACAAAAACAAAAAAAAACCCAGTGAATTGTCTTGTAAGTGTAGAACTGGTGACACAATGTCGAACCATGCAATGGGTGACAATGGAGATAGCACCCTAGGCAAATAATAATAAAGCAAGTTAACATGTATAGGAAAGGGAAAGAAAGGTTACACGTATGCACACATTTACCAAAACATGTTTTACGGGTAGGCCTAGAGAACACAGGGTAACACCGATCGGGGGATTGCTGGGCTTGGATTTCCCAGCCTGGTTTAGTAGAATGGGTGGGCAATGATTGGGGGCAGATGGCGCCAATGCCAAAGTGTGGAATCACAAAATTCGAAAATTTAGAGCAACAAACATGACAAAGAGCCAGATATGTGAGTGAAACATAAAGTTGAGATCGGCGGACATGGTGATATGCGAGTATAAAATTTGGGTAAAGCAAGATAGAAAGACAAACCTTATGTGGGGCAAGTTGGTCTTACAATTCATTTTTTTTAAATCGAGTGGTTTTAATATTTCGTCAAGACATTACCTTGACGAAATAACAAATCACTTCATTTGCACTGTGTCGAAGATTCGTTCAATAGCGTCTGGAATTTTCAGAACTTAACCGTTTTGTTGGAAACCTTGCAAGACATTTTCTGAATAATAATAATAATAATAATAATAATAATAATAATAATAATAATAATAATAATAATAATAATAATAATAATAATAATAATTCCGAGATAAAAGTATCAGAGACCAAGCACACTAGAATGCTTTTGCGTCCACATAATGCAGAGATAGTTGTTTGTTATGCAGGTGGATCCCATCGCATTAAAATAGATTGCCACTGCTTCACTTTTTAATATCCAGTCTGATACAGGTTTCACTTATGTTACAGCACACACACTAAAAAACGACGAACATACGTGGGCACCAGGTGCCAGCGGTATCCATAATTAATTGCCTGATGATACGCATTGCAGTTTCCGTGTTAATCACAATAAATGTTGTACTCATTCGAAATATTATAATGATGCCATATATATTAATCGTTCGTCAAAAGAATGATCTTTCATTCAGACATCAACATGACCGTAGTTCAAGGGTAAGACAAAATGTGCCCTGAAGTGCGCCGAAGCAGCTGTTGACTACGTCCAGCTCCAGCTCTCAAAGAGTTAACCGTCTATGCATGTCTCAATTTCCCTTACCTACAAAATCTAGTGGGAAGGGAAATTTCATGTTATAAGTAACAGAATGACACATATGAATCGGCTCCTGCCTGCTCATGTTGCCCCCTTATTGCATGCTATCCAAGGCGGAGAGACAGGATTTCTATCAGTCTGATGTTGAGATTCAAATAAAGCTTGCCCTATATGAAAGTGACAGGTAGTTGCACCAAACCGGTCTGCAATAATTCACACTTCAAAACGATTTGCCACAAACAATGTTGATGCTTCGATAACACCTATGCTGTTGTGTGAAATTACCTTAGTTTTACCACAAGCGCGTCTTCTGCCGACCATTATGAAACAGTTCATGACAATACAAAAAAAACAACAAACAGAAAGACAAAAACAAAAGCAAAAAAACAAAAAACAAAACAGGGGAAAAAAGAGAAAAAAAGAGAAAATAACAACAACAAAAAAACAAAAACAAAAACCAAAAAAAAAAACAAAAAACAAAAACAAAAAAAAAAAAAAAAAACAAAAAAAAAAAAAACAAAAACAAAAACAAAAAAAAAAAAAAAACAAAAAACAAAAAAAACAAAAAAAAAAAAAAAAAAAAACAAACACAACAGCAAATTGAACAAACATGTCAGACGAATATTTTGTATAATTCTATTGCCATCTGTTCAAAAAGCGTATCATAAGGCGCATATAACAGATGAGTTTAACTGTTCATACCTGCGCCACATACGTACATAATATGTGAAGCCTCCGCACATGTTTACGTGTTTGTTTTGTCCATCTACCAATCAGGTCTCCCTTTATACCAAAATTATTCAAAGTCATTTTAAGAGCACAACAACTGTGATGTCTACCTTGATGCTGTCTGTGTTGAAGTCTATAGACAATCACTGACTAAATATTAAAAAGATTGCTGTATTGCAAGTTAATATCGTTCTGAAGCTATAAATCCTGGTATACGTTCATATCATCGTTATCTTGTAATGTAGAAGGGTAAGGTCAAGTGAAGTATACATCCTCTGTCGAAATGGCACAGACATACCGTCATAATGAGTAGAGTGCGCAATATAGATTCCCCAAACAGACGGGACTTGATACAAGGTAACCATACCAGCCATACCAACCTGCTCAATAATAGCATTTTCGATGCTATATATGTATACATTATAGCAAAAAAGAGAGAAGTGTCACAGTGTGTAAACAGAAGCTTCCTGAGTAAATACGTACATGGTACACGCGAAAGACTTAGCGGTCAATCGGAGAGTTTATCATGACAGTTGTTAAAAGAGCACTTCAAATGAAATGTAGCGTGATAAATACCTCAAAGGAACATGAGTGTTTGGTATTTTCTAACAAGGGATTCATTACATGGAATGAAAAATGCAGAGATGACAGAAAAAAAAAACACTTAAGGCAAGGTAGCCTTTCCCTCAATTACAAATGATATATTTTAATCCTATATAATCTTCAAAAGAACCTGCTGGAAAGAGAACAAACTTTAACTAAAACCCAAATTGATCGGTATATCTCAGGTTTTTTACCCAGAATTGCTGATGTGGGAAATGGATTTGTTTCCGTATTTCAACGTTTTTTTCACACAAGAATAATCAGGAGATTTGAAGAATACTCCTGTATTGTGCCACATATTTATTCGGAAGGAAGCTGATGTTGCTAATAAAGGTATAGCGTTGTGTGAGCTTTTTGCAAATTTGGCCCGGGCTTTTGTATTAAGATCCAGAGGTAAATTGTCAAATCCTTCCATCAAAATCTGACTGAAAAATAAAAAACTGCACATAGAACATTTCCTTGATTTAATATACTATTTGGCGATGTACCATGGTGCCGGACCCACCCTTCTGCTTTGGCATAAACCAAATCCGCTTATGCTCATCCAAAGACAAACTCGCCAGACGCATTTCAGGGGAAAATTGCAATTAGGATAGGTACGGAATGTTATACACATATGGCATTGAGCGGTGTGTACTGAGAGTACTAGAGCACTGGTCCCCAAAGGCTGAGCAGTATTTCCCTAATGCTGACACAGCTTGCTTGGCAGTTATTTTATTGTCTCTCCTGGTTTAGGCATTCGCCAAATAAACAAACGAAGTGGCTCGGCAGAAAAAATTACAAAAAAAAAAAAAAAAAAAGAGGAAAATATACCTCGGCGTTTCTCCCTAAAAATTCCGCTGAAGTAATTTTTCCTTCTATGCCTACCTCGGTTTTGTTCGGCGAAAAAGCTCAGAAGCACCTGGGTACATTTACCCCACTTCTCCGTCTTAGCGCTTCTTGGCAAAATACGCAGAGACAGAAATGAGGACAGAAAGTACCTGGGCCTTTTTTGATGAAAGCAACGAGGAACGCCCGTGTACTTTTTTCTCATTACTGCTTTGGTGCTTTTGTTGAGAAATACCGAAATGAATGTTCTGCCTAGCAGCTCTGCGCAAAACTGCTGAGGAACGCCAAAACCTTCATTTTCCCTTGGTGTTTCTCGGCACATTTGCTGAAAGGTGGCCCTCTATCGACATTTGAGTTTTTCCTGCAAAAGAAAGTTGAAACTGTCCTGCGTCTTCTCGAATATTTCGGCCATACTTAGGGTATCTGAAATGATATTTGAGTGATGCGAGGGACTTAGCTTTATAATTGTCAGTCAAGCCAATAATGAGACAGGAAAAACGCTTCCAATTTGAAGAACCCAACATTGCTTCCTACATGCATGAAAATTTTTCATTATTTTGGAATGCTCATTGTATCGTTCATATACCTACTGGAATATATTGCTCCTTTGAGGCTTCATCGGCGTCTACAAAAAGACGAAAAGAAAGCATCAAAATATTTGATGCCCCGACATTATGCCTTCTTGGAGTGCAGTTGATTTTTCTGAACCCAAGGGTGTTTTCAGCTGAGTAGAAATACAGAAAATAAAGTTATTTTCCCTGCCAGGAATACTATAGAATAAAAGTCTGCGTCTTTATCATATTGCTTTAAGTTGTTAGAAATGACAAACTCTCCAAGGCACAGCCACATGGAACTAACAACAAATTGGCCGACACGAATACCTAATCTTTGGGAGGACAGAATTGCCTCAGCGGATGGATTCTGGCAGCACAAGACCGCAATGGATGTCTTCTTGTACGGACTATTACTGTTCTTTTTCGGCGTTTAGCACTTTAATGGCTAACAACTGGCAGTTTCATATGTCGTCTCTCTTGTCCGTTGTCTCTAGTGTTGAGATTTTATTCCCACATTACCCCGAAATGAAAGCAAGAAAGGAAGGCCGTGAATATATGCATGTTAATGTATAATAGACATTTTTATGCAGAACAACTTGCCATCTCATATTCAGAGATAATTTTTGAGCACAAATTGCATTTCTTGTCTGGTGTCATTTTTCCTCAAAGTTAAGCATGTTGAAAGGCAAATCATCAATTTCCGTTGAATATACAATTAAAATGCACATCGTTTTCGTTTCTTTTTTGTCTTTGGGACTAGGTGGCGCTGCAACTCATGAATGCTGTTGCGCGTCTCTGCCTATAAAATAGTTATTTGTGTTTCATGAGATCGGAATTGAAACAGAAATAGAGGCATCATATGGCAGATATTCAAATAAAGTTAGAATACTCATATTGCAGAAAGTGCTAGTTTCCCTTATACTAAACTCATGTCAAAGATATTTCACATGTCTGGATATAAATCCTATGGTAGCTAGACAAATTATAGACGATTTGTTTTTCAAATATAACAACTTGCAATAGTACCTTCAGGAAAACACCAATGAGCACGAAAACATTTTAATATCTGGAAAAGACTCACGCTTGCCAGTCGGAAAAAAAGGAAATAATATTGAACTAATCAATTGTGTTCTCATGGAAGAAATAAGAATATGTGGGTCGATTTTGAGACAGAAATATAACAATACCTTCTATGCATACCACAGCGGGTAAGCCGTTGTATGACGGACATCTCAGGAGGTATGGCGTTAACCATGCAATCTAACCAGTTTTGCGTGGATGGTATCGAATTGTGCAAGAAACTCATCCACATTGGCCTTCCTGAGGTTTACACACCAAGCAGGACGGTGCAAATGATCAGTGTCCGGTGACGCAAAAAAGGCACACTTTTTGTTACATAACTGGCTGCCTTTTTGAGTCATGACACTTCTACATTCTGTATCTCCCGCCGCAAATCACAAACCTGCTGTGGTCATGGGCTAAATCTGTTTGATGGACGTTTACATGCATTGATTTGTTGTTATATCATGCGTGAATGTGAACAGCCTTCATTATAAGACGAAAGCCATGTTCTAGAGACACTCCTGAATAAACCCTGGGAAGGGGGAGGAGGGAGCGGGCGGGAGTGTTTCAACCAAAATCCCAGTAAGAATGGTTGAGATACTGAACGTCGATTTACATGCCTCACAACTTGGTAGTTTAACAGCCAACGAACTACTTTGCAATAAAAAACAAAAAATAACAATGAAATAAACTTAATATAATTCAAGGAACACAGTCATTTAACTATTGTTACTCCTTTCATCTTCCTCAATCAACATGAAGGCAGCGTATTTGATGGGTACATACCCTCATATAGTCCTTTCACGTCAGACATTTGTACTTAAGGAGGAAAACCAAATTACCTTATTTTGAGCAAAAAAATTAAAAAAATTAAAAAAAATAAAAAAATTAAAAAAAAAAAAACAGCAAAACCTGTCTGCTTTTGTTCTTCCCGGAGCAACTACAGGAATCAGGTTTGTCTGTCTGTCTGTCTGTGTCTCTCTCTTTCTCTCACACACATAAACAAATATATATTTGATACTCTTCCTTTTCCTTTGCTGTCTCATATACCACCGAACACACACACACACACACACACACACACACACATATATATAAAGAGAGAGAGAGAGAGAGAGAGAGAGAGAGAGAGACAGACAGACAGAGAGAGAGAGAGAGAGAGAGAGAGAGAGAGAGAGAGAGAGAGAGATTGTCCACGTGACTTTCTTGTCACCCTACACATCCATAATCAATTACAACTTTCCACAGAGTTTCGTCTGGTCTGGCTGCGGAAAACATATGGAAGTCTGCTAGAAATCATAGGCCTCATGTCAAGTGATGTAAACATTTTGGGAATTTAAGTTTCAGATGTAATTAAAACATTAAATTGAACATAGTCTTGACTTGATGCACCATATTTCTCTTCAAGGGGATAAAGATATGCCTGCATCTGAGCTGTATTTTCAACTCTTGAACTGAAATTGACAGAGGCAGCTGTGCGAAGATGATTTTAATGTACAACTGTAGATCATATGCAAAAGGTTGTTTAAATGGTTGACAGTTGCTAATACTTGTCCTTCGTGTGAAGTTGCCGACCAATTACATAGAGATCCGACCCGCTTACTTACACTTTACCACGAAAATTTGGTCTGTGGAGTCTGATCATTTCAAACGTTCCCAGATCCGTAATTTCTCGTTTAATTTGGAACTTTTCAAAACATTATCAGAATAATACTATGGAGATAAAAGTACTAGACAAGAGAGATAGGCAAGTAGGACAGTTTTGACACTCATAATATGTACCCAATAAATGTTTTTGCCTCACTCTAACCCTACCTCGTTAATATAGCTTGCCAGCGTGTAATTTCCATATTAATTCTGACAGCTGACAGACTTATGTCATGGCCCACAAACAACCGCCAAGAAACATAAGGAGCAATTCCTCGTCAAGCATTATTATCAATAACAGATTAATGACAAGCTTAAGTAATAAATCGCTTATTTCCGCCAAATGGTAGATCAATTTGAGTAACAGTTTTAGAGCAGAAGTGGAAAATAGTTACAACACATTATAATTTGTAAAAAAAGAATATGAAAATACTTTTGCCGGGTCATCTTTTGAAGAAAAAAAATATGGTCTGGGGATACCCAGAGGTGCCCCAAGGCAATTTCAAGGCAATTGACTAATAGGTGAATAACTTTACCTTGCCCTTCCACAAGCTACCTTTCCACAAAGTTTCAGAGCAATTTGACGATCAGTTTTAGATACGAAGTCAACAATAGCTTTACTACACAAAAAATCATTAAAATGGAAAAAAGCGCAGCGCCTCCCATTCAGAAAAGTAAGGTCTGCAGGTCTCAAGATGTGTGCTTTTGCAATTTCAAAGAAATCAGCTCAGCGGTTTGGTTGCACATTATTTATAATGAACAAGAGCAAGTGGTTTCGTAGAAGAAATCGAAAATATGAATTGTGGACGACGGACGGGTGGACCGTGGAAAACAAGTCATAATATAAGATCAACTGACTTACAAAAAAAAAAATTAAAAATAAAAAAAAAATTTAAAAAAAGAAGAAAAAAACCCGCAAACAAAACAAAACAAAAAAAGTCATGTCAAGAAAGGTGGCTGGCTGGGTTTGAAGGCCACAATTGTCATGTCGTTTACTTATTGTGGTATGACAATCGTAGTAACACGATGCTGTAAGGCGAGGCACATCCTGGGACAGTTATCACTCTCGAGCCATTTACTGATCAAAAGTTTTACATGCTTAATTTACACAACGGACACCTTACACAATACTATAATACAAACAACTAAGACCTTGAACATAAGTATTTGTTTTCCAGTTTGAACCATTGACCACAATAGCGACAAACAGCTAGCTGTACACAGTCAAATTGTGTTATTCTGTGCACACGCATTGCTTAATGCTTTGGGAGACGGGGATTGACACCTTTGTGTCTCGCAAATGGCGAAAGTTAATCACTTTGCCCTCTACTGATGTCCCTTGGCATCGTAATTGAGAATACAGTAGAATACAATATAGCTATGTTGCCTTCGCGGATGCTCCGAGTCCCTCTGCCTCTTGTAAATGAGTAAATGTCTTACTACATGATAATGGTACTAACAGAATATTAAAAGGATTCATGAGGAAGAATGCTGGGTCAAAATATTTGGAAAAATTCAACAAGTGACGGCCAGTTTTGTCATTTTTTTACATACATGCTTTCAATGGTGTAACCAGAGTGGTCGTATTAAATGTTGCTTTATTCATTTTCCAATCATAAGGCCTGTAAATTGCAATGATGACGGCTGTGATCCCCCCACCCCCACCCCACCAAGCCATTAGAGTAATAAGGACCCACAATGTCATGTAATTCAGCTTTTAAATTGGTACGCATAACCAATAGGATCGCGGAAAAACTACTTCGAGAGGATATAAATTTACATAGATTCCAAAGTACACGATGATATTTCGTCAGTTTTTAATTACTCCACGTGTCGAGGGTGCATTCATTTTGGTGCATTTCGCCCGGGGTACAATCAACTTTCCCCCACCGTACTCAAATTGGGGTCACGGTCTGACGCCTTTTTGGAGTGAAACCTACTTTTTTAACCCTGGGGTGCGTTCATTATCAATGACAACCAGACAATATATTTATTTTCGCTGTTAGAAGAGATTTAGAGAAGCAGTGAAGTCTTTATCGTATTACTTTCCATTGCCATAAATGACAAGTTTCTCATTTGTTGCACAGACAGGTAGAACAAACAGGAAATTGGCTTAGATGCATGCATAATATTTTGTAATACATAACTGATTCTGCAAACAGGAACCGCGACTGCATCTCTTCTTGCGATAATTACTGGTACCTTTGCTATCGTTCAATAATTTCCTGGGCCACAAGAACAAATTTTAAATGTCGTCACCATTGCCTTTTTGTCTGTACTGTGGAGCTTTAGCGGTGTCAAACGTTTTATAGCAAAGTGAAAAAGAAGCCGATCAAATAGAGCCTCATATATATATGGGGATTCATAACTACATACATAAAAAACAGACTCAGGCAGACCACAAACTTAAGTAGACGAAACACTGGTCACTCTAAAACTGGAAAACATGTGCTTAAATATATCTGATGCTCAGTTCATTGGACACAAAAACTTTTTGTTTTTAAGTTTATTTCTAATGATTACAGAAATTATACTAGATACTTGTGTGGTCCCTATCACACTGGAATTAAGGCACTGGTCCACCTTATATATATATATATATATATATATATATATATATATATATATTTATGTGTGTGTGTGTGTGTGTGTACACAAAACCCAGTTGATTTTCACAGATGGTGCTTTACATTTGGCTGTGGCGGAGAGCATTTCTCCGCATGATTCTAACTTGTTTTTTGTGTATACGAAACAACCAGTCTTGACAACAAAAACTGTTAAATAATCATAAATTGGAGTGTATGTTATTCAGACCAGCAAGGCATCCAAGTGGCTGCAAACATGAAAGTTCCATGTGTATAGATTACACCGTGGTAATAGCATTTATACCTAAAGGAAAAATGTAAATTTAATAATATAACGACACTATTTCCCTCTGTCATGAAACGCGGTGAAGTTTTGACAATGAAGCGACTTGAACAAGATTTTTTGACTTGAGATGAAAATTCAATCAAAGGGAGAAACTACCATTTTGATAGCATAATGGGACCAACATAAGTTAGCAAATGCAAGGATTTGAATGGTTACATTTGTCTCAGAAAAAATGCGCAATTTTCTCATTCAAAAGAGTCCATCTCCAAACCTGACACGCAATTTCGAAACCCTGCACATTATTTCCCATAGAGTAAACGTGTCTCTCCTCAACCAAATGTCAAGAGAATCCCGATTGACTCGTACATGTATGATTCATCACCTCAAAATATGCGTTGTTCAGATCAACTGAAATAACACTGATGTCTACGCACATTATCTCTTGGACTACCATGGAAAGGACCATCATGTAAAGAACTGAAAAAAAAAGCCTACCGCCTCTTTTGCAGAATTGGTACACATACATAACACGCTTCAAATATGCTCTTGCTTTTCTTTTTTGCAAAATACTCTAGAATAAGTGGCAATGGAACGTACTAATCATATATCGTTATGTTTGAACAAAAGATGAATGTACCTCATACTAACGTAGTTTGATGTACTGCAGATGAACAGGGAGATCGTCAGGTCACTTGAACGTCTATTGTACATGTGCCCAGGTAGGTCTAATTCAAGTATCATACTCATGGAAATATAGAAGGCGCTTAAAGAGAGCTCGACTTCATCGCTGCTACTTCCAGGTTGCCCAGACCAGCCAGCGACAAGAAGCAAAAATATCGCTTCTAATGTTTTTTTCTTTTTTTTTTTTTTTTTTCGTGATGTGCTGTCATAAAAAAAATTTCGAATGAATACATGGCAGGGAGAGGAGCTAACAGGTTAATATGCCCACAGTTAAGAGTTCCCTCTGCAGTATTATGGATGCTGAAGGCCCGAAGCCTTCCAGATACCCGCTGGGCGACTATTGACCGTACATGAGTCAATATTTCAATGAGTCTCTGGGGGAACAACATGCGGCCGAATTCTACACGGCACGAAATTGCAGCCGACGCCAAACAGTAAAAGTGTCATTAACTTATACATATTTATGTTGAATTTGTCTTATTCATAACGGACCTTTTAGGACTTTATCGTAGCCTCCTATCCTTTATTTTCGTGTGTGTGTGTGTGTGTGTGTGTGTGTGTGTACGTGTGTACGTTGGTGTGCGAGTGTGTATGTTTGTGTGTTTTTTTCAAGGCATATGCTTTGTCAAAAAATCTATTTTTTGTTTCGCAAAAGACACATTTATTCAGATTCGTCAAAAAATATCTAGTCCTTTAAAAGAAACAGCTTTGTAAGTTGTTGGTGGCAGATGGAATGAAAAATTAAAGGCAAGATTTTTAAGCAAATTTGAGACTGTGCTTAGCATCTGGGTGCCAGATGATACATTGGTATCCAAAATGATGCACTTTAGTGTCACTGTCTACATTGGCTCACTGTTGTGAACTTAGATTGAAATATTTAAAACAGTATCATGTAATACTAGTTTGCATTGTTGCGATAGTATGAGACAGAACCTTACCGACTGATTTCATTGATTGATTTCGATGTGCTAGTGATGATAGACATGTTGACTTTGTGAGTTAAACAAGTTCAACATACTTATCTCGGAATAGTCTATGTCTGGGTTAGTTCTAAATCCGCATAAAGGTGGTGCTGCCCATCCTGTTCATGGTTGACCGCCCTCATCTTGGGGGTCACTTTCCATAGCCCTCACTTTTTCTCCATAGCTTAACATGGGAAATTAGCAGATAAAAATTTAAGCTCTCTACATGTTGCCTAATAAGCATTTAATTTTCATTTTATCACACCTGGGTATATTTGAAAGATAATAATATGTACTTCAAGTAGATTAGAAGATGATAATTCCCCAACTGTCTTCATATGCAGGGTGAAACTTTTAGGTTCACTGTAATGTGATGGGGTTTTACTGACCCACCTGACCTCAAATGGCATGGGTTGCTAGGTGTTACAAACATGCATCATGGGAACAAAAGGCTGTGTGTTAAAAAGTTAAACCAACCCAGATCTCCCCTATTGTAATCTCTTGATGCTTGGTACTTACAAGATACCATCCCACAATTAGTTGAAGAAAAATTTAAATTTACCATACGTTGGAACTAAACAGTCAGCATTATACCATCCCAACCTTAAACTTGATCTGTTAAATAACAATCCATGGCACTTAGGATGAACACCGTTTGTCCGACTTCATTCAGTATGGTTAGACAAAGACATATATACCTGTCATTGATCTTTCATTATTCTAATCTTTCCACACCAACATCTGTGGCTCTTTCCTCGGAAAACCGGTCAAGACCGGTCAACGCAATGGTGACTTATACTATCAATGGTCTTCTGCATGATAATTTTTTTCTTGACATTTGGCACTGCACAAAATAATTTCAGTAAAAGGTGCAGAGCCAAATAAGGAAACTCCGTTTTGCAGTGAACAATCCAGTTCTATGGCTCGCTAAAGGGAGGATGCTCGGGACATATGTTCTTTGAAGATTCTGTGAAGTCTGTGTGCCAACACTGATTTTTATTTTCATGCAATTAATTAAATTCATCAATTAACGTTAATTAAATAATTTATTTATGGATTGATTTTTTTTACGTGTAATTAATGTGTTCAGATTTTTTGTGTGCATTATTATTATTATTATTATTATTATTATTATTATTATTATTATTAATAATAATAATAATAATAATAATAATAATAATAATAATAATAATAATAATAATAATAATAATAATAATAATAATAATAATAAGCTGATTGGCAGTATAGTGAAATGAAGCACCTCGCTTTGGAAAAGTCGACATGTTGACATTTTAAATCTTTGACATCTTCAAAACTGTCAAAGGTAGAGGTATCATTCAAACTTTGATTCAAAGGCTTATGCCAAAGCCAAGGGAAACAAACCACTACCAAAAGTTACAGAAATTAATTTGTGCCAATAAGGGCCACTGGAAATATTGAATGTTGAATATCGTCAAGCATATAAGAAGTATAGGTACCAATTAAACCTTACTTGTTAGGTATGTGCTATATGCGCATCTAATGGATCATAAACGAAAGTTGTATATATTTAATTCATGCAAGCTCAGGACATAAACCACTTAAATGAGGTACAGGTGTCCGTTGTTTCATTAATTCTTTGACTTGTGCTAGTTTTAGTCTTACGTGTAGTGTGAATGCCTGCTGAAGTTATACTTTACATTGATGTGGGGAGCAATGTACAATTAATCATATAGTCCCAGTGGACCTAAGTGGATGTATTCAACATAAAAAAACCACTGCTGCAATACTCACGTTCTCTTCTGTTTTGCTGCAGGTGCAGCGTATAGACACGAAAGCCAATATTGTAGAATTTAAATCAATACAAGCTTTGAAGGTACACAGACAGATTTACTGTTGAGGCAAATGTTCTTTTCTTCTTTAGCTCTGGATCTCATCTGCCTTTTTCATGACAATGTTTCATGAACGGACAACTAAGTACCAAAGATTAGCAGCGTTAGAGGCAAATCAAATAATGTCTGTGTGCCTTCCCAGACATTTTGTGTTCTTCAATTAGTTCTCTCTCTCTCTCTCTCTCTCTCTCTCTCTCTCTCTCTCTCTCTCTCTCTCTCTCTCTCTCTCTCTCTCTCTCTCTCTCTCTCTCTCTCTCTCTCTCTCTCTCTCTCTCTCTCTCTCTCTCTCTCTCTCTCTCTCTCTCTCTCTCTCTCTCTCTCTCTCTCTCACAGAAACTCCACATCAGGGAGGTTTGTAGCCATACTAGTGCAATTGCGCCCCTTGGTATTAAATTGCCGTAATTTTCAACATAATGCAAATAAGCTCAAATTAAATTTTTAAAAGCTCCATCTCCGACTTTTCATTCGAAGAATATTATTTGCAGAAACTTCACAATTAGCATGAGTATACCTTCATACATGAAGTCTTTTTCCTTTTTTTTTTTGTTTTTGTTTGCTTTTGTTTTGTTTTGTAAAGAGGGTGACAATCTTGACACTTATGCAAATTAGGGACTTCGGATGATTTTAACCTTGAACATCTTCAAAATATTATAGGTGGAGGTACCATTTCAGCTTCAATTCAAAGGTTTATGCTGTAGGTGCAACCAAAAGACCACAAACAAATTCATACATTTTTAATTGATACTAATTTGGGACACTCGGAAGGTTTTAATGTTGACTGTCTTTAAAGCTACTAGGTAGAGGTGGCATTTTAACCTCAATTCGTAGGTTTGTCCAGTAGGTATATCCAATGAGCCACAAACGAAAAAAAAATTCCATTTTTGCTAATAAGGAAGACTTCGAAAGTTTAAAATGTTGACTATCTTCAAAACTATTGCACAAAGAGGTGCTGTTCCAACTTCAAATGTGCTCTGTGAACCACAAACAAAAGTTGAGAAATTTTGATCACGCTAATTAAAGGGCATTTGAAAAGTTTAAAATTGATTATATTCAAATCTATTAAAGGTCGAGGGGCCATTCCATTTTTGATTCAGATGTCTTTACTGTTGGCGCACCCAATGAACCACAAAGTTATAGCATTTTGATGTATACTCATTACTAGCACTTGAAAAAGGTTAAATGTTTAATATTATCAAAGCTACCATAGGTAGACGTGCCATTCCATATTTAGGCACATCCAACAAACCACTATGAGAAGCTGAAGTTGGAATTTGTGTAAATTTGAATGGCACACATAGATTTTCTGGAAACATCTTTTTTTTCTCTAGTTACTGCTTGCACTTGCATGGTCTGATTAACGAAGCACCAACTCATTATATCGTGAGCAAAAAGACCCATATGCAAATATTTGCTATCCTATACAATATTGAGAAAAAAGTGTATTCCCCATACCCGATGATGATGATGATGATGATGATGATGATGATGATGATGATGATGATGATGATTATGATGATAACGACAACGACCAAATACTAACATTTGGTAACGATTTACTTGCGATAAAACACTTTTGGCTTCTTGAAGTGTGCTAGGTCGACCTTCGAATGTGTGTTGTTTTTGTCAGCTGGTAGCCCCTTTGCTACAAATATTTCTGAATGCGAACATAGGTTTGTAAAGTAGCTGTAGAGTATGTCAGGAAGCAACGAAGGCAGTTTTATCCTGCACAAGGCGAGCTGCTTCTTACCAGGAGCCAAAAGAAACGACAAAGAGATTAAATTTACCGATGTATATATATATATATATATATATATATATATATATATATATATATATATATATATTATACAGGTCAAGAAATGAGCAAATTCCCAATCTGCAGAAGAAATAATGGCGCAGAAATTAATTTCAAGGTTCTCTCGGGGAATCGTTTGCGTACTCCGTGTGTGCCCAGAAATGCCAAACGTTATCTTCCCCACCTACAAATTAATAATGATGTGCTTTTGTTTTTCTTTTGGTTCTCTATGATAACCTATATTTTGTTGTTGCCGCATATATAGCGATGTGCCCACTATCTATAGATGGTTTCAATACGATTCTGATCATGTTTTTAAATTTAATTCAATTTCGGAAACAATATTTATTTTTCCTCATTTTCTCCAAGTAACACAGAGAAGCGCATTGTAGCGGCAAAACAAGCACTGGTTATAAATATGGACTGCTTTTAACACCGATATTTTTAAACCGTTGCACGCTCACCACACCATGGGGTGCAGAATTGTCTGCTAATTTATAGTGCGCTCATGGCAAATTCAACAAATATGGGTTAAAATGCCATTAATTTTAATGAATACCATATTGAGCAAATTTTTGCGCGAGGAGCTGCCCATAAATATTGGCAACTACCTGGCTTTTTTTTTTTTTTTACAATTTTGTGCAGAGGGAATCGAGATATATGTAAAAAACAGTCACATATGCCTTCTGTTTCACCTTTGACTCCATGCGTACAAGCTGGTGCCTGGAGTGCGCATAACTAAGTTCTACAGTTTGTATTTTCTATGATTGTATTGAGTCGCTCTCTAGAACGAGAGTGAAGTACTGACAGGCCAAATGTGGGCGATGGAGGATCGGAAGAATTCTTTAATTCGTTGTTCCACTGTGGGTAATGTGCACACTCAGTTTGACATAAGGCTTTCCTTACGAACAAATAAGCTGTTCCTGATGAGTTGACGCTACACCCATTTTTTTCTAATTACAACTAGTAAAATTGATTTATGACACCGTGAAGCTTGTTTTGTGACATATTCTCATTATATTAGCCACCTCACGATTTCTGTGTACTTGGCAAATACAACAGAAATCCAATTAAAATATGCGTGCATGAAGAAAGCCACTTAACTCCCAGTGTACCTGCCTTCTATCCGAATAAATGTTTTCATTCCTTCCTTTTGTCTCCAGGGGAACATATTGAAAAGCATGAATTTGCCAGTGTTAGAATCTCATGATGACTGAACCACCATGCCTATATCATATGAAGGACATGACTTCCCTTTATTACTGTATTAACTTGCACAACTCAAAATTGTATAATTATCAAGTCTTACGCTTATCATAAAACTCAAAATTGAGCATGTTCCTCTCTTAAAGCACCAAAATGGCCACCAGAGGTTAAAGGCATGACTGATTATGAGCACCGTCGTGAAGTAGCAATTCAACTCTCTAATCAATAATAGCATCTATACATTACTCAAATTTCTGTATGCAATTTTCGTATACCAGTCGCCATCGTCATCATAATATAATGTAACTGGCCAGGACGTTGTCAACACTTATGAAGGGTCTCTCTTGTACTACAACCCACCAGCCACCCGGAGATCGCCTTTTTTTCTGACAAGTATCAGACGAGATCAAGTAGGGTCCAGTGACTATTTGGAACCATAAAATACAACAGTACCATGTTTTTGCCTGCGTCTTATCCTGCCTCGTTAGAATAGATGGCTGTCGTTTGCATTTTACTGCCATTCCGATAATTGATAGGCTTGTGTCAAATAGTCTTTATTGACCAAAGTTTACAACTCAGTGTTAAATATTGCCATGAATATCAAACTAATGACATGTTTCATTCATTAAAAATTCTGTTTTCCTTATCAATACGATCAAGGGGAAAGGGACATTTAAATCCATACAGTATAAGAATGCACATACCAGATATGGATTCGCTCTTCAATGTACCTAATATCTCCAGAATTGACTTACTCGAAAAATGGAGAGACAAAATTTCAATCTCGGCTCGATTCTTTGGATCAAAGTTTAAAATCGAGCCTCCCCTCTTCGTAAGACAAGCAATTCGATATAATATCAGTGTAACACAGGTTCTGTTTACAGTATTTTACAATTCAGAATCATCGGCCAAATGATTTACGATAACAGGTAGACTAGCATATGGAATCACCATATAAACGACACTACCAGAATTTTTTTCTGTCAGCTTATATGATAAAACTTATGATCAGTCGACCCCTGTTTTAAACTCCAGCGCCCTTGGTACAGGGAAAACTTCTTTATATGTTAGATAATGAAGCCATTAATTTGTCAACACGGATGCCCCAAGACATCCTAATTTATCATAATTGTGCACGAAATTGAAACTTTGCACAGTGTCCCTGTCAAGTAAATCTCAGTTGTGTCCATCTACTACCCAGTCAGTGTTTTGCACTTCAATTTAGAGTTGCCTACGAAAGAACATTTAATAGTGATATCTGCCCCAACGCTCTCTGAATTGAAGCCATGAAACAGCCGTTACCTGAAAAAGTACATATATCTCTATGCAGCTTTGTCAAACTATCTTGATTTTTTTTTTATTTGGCGCTTTTATCATTTCGTCTGTATGCTGGTAGTATTGAAAGGTGTTTCGATTACCGGTCAGACCAGGTAACGGTAACACAGCCTGGAGAAACTGCATCGAAATAACATAATAATGACCAGAGCGCGCAATATGGCTTCCCCAAACAGACATAGCTTCTGGCGGGTTACAATCCAAGGCAGAACAGCACGCCAACCTTTCGCATGATAACGTTTTTGCATCGTGTGTATATATATATATTTTTTGCAGAAATAGGTAGCACTCCAGTGTGTAAACAGAAGCCTCCCACAGAAGTGCGTACACGGCACACACTAAAGATCATCAAACAGTTTATCCTGATTTGTTGAACAAAACCACTTGAAATGACAACTGTGTTAATTGCAGCGTGTCTGGTATAGAAGAAAAAAATTGTCTCATGATTTTCTGATAAGAAGAGGCCGAGGTAAAAAAGAGGCCAAGGTACACAATTCCTGACCTTCAAACATGAACATCAACATTCGCATGTAAATCATCAAAGGCATTTGCTGGAATGAGAACACAGCTTTTAATCTCTGAGGCCCACAAAAAATAAAGTTACCTCTCTGATATTACCACATATTGTGAAAACAAGAGAGTTATGTAGTTGATAGAACAGGTGGAAACAAAGATGAAGCGCTTTGAGTTTTAATATTGATTTGGTTTTTAATATATCATAATTTACAGCACCACCTTGGCTTGAAACGTTATCATATCGATGATTCGCAATCAGGTTACAAATTTAAGATAGAGGGTTTGTATTGAATTGCAATACCAATGTAACAGCGGAGTACGCAATGAATGACCCGGATACGCATGTCAAGGCTATTGTGAGCAATGCCAAGGTTCATTGATCGATCAACTGTACTTTTATTCTGGGATTTTCCTGCTTTGATGATTTTTCCCATCACCGATATAGTCAAATTTATACGGTACTTGTAAGAAATTCATGCAATGCAGTCTTCTATAAGTGCACATATTGATGCATCAAGGCCCACTTGCTGATCGTACTTTGTTCTTACCATTCATGTTTCGCATCATATTAGACATCAGCAAACACTGTGCAATATACATGTTTGTTTGCGGAAGAATCGCATTCAATATTTGAAATTCAAAAATACATGTCAAGTGCTGGCTGTTTCCATACAAAAGTGTTCAGGATCAGTTGCAGCGAAGCTAAAATAGGACGGCAGGCGTTTGGCGGGAGACATAATTTCAACAGTTTTAAGCGTGATGTTTCATCTATGTGATGATAAGATGGGACTTTCAATGTACGTCTATGTATATATGTATACATGTATATATTAACCTCAAATTAAGACCACCTCCATAAAGAAGCCATTTTTACATTAAAACCACCAACTAGCGGACCTTTTGTTTTTCCTTACTTAAATCGTAAACCCATTAAGACCACATTTTCAGTCTTTTATGTGGTCTCAATAGGGAGATTGCACTATATCTATCTATCTATCTATCTATCTATCTATCTATCTATCTATCTATCTATCTATCTATCTATCTATCTATCTGTCTATCTATCTATCTGTCGTCCTTAAATGTAATGAATAAGACTAATTCAACATAAAATCTATAAGTTAATGATAGTTTATTATATGACGTCGGCTGCAATTTTGTGCAGTGTAGAATTCGGCCGCATGGTGGTCCCCAGAGACTCATTGAAATATTTTGACCCACGCACCGTCAATAGTGGCCCAGCAGCTTTATATGACGGGCTTTAGGTGCTGAGCGCCCATAGGATTGCAAGCGCAACTCTTGAGTGTGGGTATATTAACCTGATGGGCTCCAGCCCCTGCCCTGCATTAATTTTAAACTCTTGATGACAGCATATTAGGAAAATCGACATTGGACGCCTCACTTTGAAAAAAAAGTTGGTCGCTCTTGTTGGTTCGTCTGACCGGGAACCTGTGAAGTAGCGGCAACGACCTTAAACTCTTTTCAGGCCACTTCTACATTTTGATGAGTATGATACTTGAATTAGACCCTCCTGGGCACATGTACAACATACATTCACGTCACAAATACTGGCGATCTCGTCATCCATCTGCAGTATATTAAACCACGTTAGTACGATGTAAACTAAAGCTATGTTCAAATGTGAAAATATAGGACGTTTTGCACATTATCTAGATTACAACTGGAATGCATATTAGACTAAAACATAAATTATCATTTGATATTACTTTTAGCATAACCGTGGTGTGAAAGAATCTGCCAAGCTCATTGTAAACTGATTTTATATTTACCACAGAGAAAGACCTTGTGTTTGCATTTCATTTGAACATGCAGACACAGTCACATACTAAACCTGGCAGTGTCCCGTACAAAATTTAGAAAATTAATGTGACGTGTTTCACATAACTAAAACACAACATAATCACGGTCGATTGTAAAAAGTAATGCATTGTTCATGTCGCATCGAATATTTCCTTTTCCCACAGTCTCTGTATATTTTATGTAAAAATAAATTCTTATCATCACAGAAATAAACGTTCAGTTCTGATTTTGCTCCGTTGTAAACGATATGACCCGTAGATGTTGTTTCATAACACAAAGAGGCGAAAATGCATGAGTACATTTCATTGCCACCTTTTTCAGTTTTTGCACAAGAAACAAAGCGGCATTCTTGCAGCGAGTCATATATATATATATATATATATATATATATATATATATATATATATATATATATATATATATATATACCAATTCTGTGAAGTAGGCCGATTACCATTTTTCAAGTTCATTCCATGATGTGTATATCCCTGGTAGTTCAAGGGATAACATACATAGGCATCAGTGTAATTTAAAATGGGGCGGAGAACGTACAGTTTAAGGTAATGAATGATACATGTACAAGTCAATTTCAGGGTTTCTTGACCTTTGATTGAGGAAAAAACGTTTACAGTATGGGAAATAATGTGCAGGTTGTCTATATTACGTGTAAAGTTTGAAATTTGACTATTTTGCAATGAGAGAATTGCGCATTTTTCTGATACAGATGTGCAAAGTCAAATCCTGGCAGTTGTTAACTTATATTAGTCCCGTTATGCTTTCAAGAGGGTAACGTCTCCGTTTGCTAAAATGTTCATCTCAAGTAAAAAAAATCTTGTTCAAGTTGCTTCATTGTCAAAACGTCACTGCATTTCATAACAGTGGGCAATGGGATGGGGAAGAACGAATGGCTCCCTTCCGATTTAAAAGGGTTAATTTTACTATGTATAGGTCCATTTATTTACAAATTCAAACCTTAACGTTTTACAAATTATACTACTACTGCTACTACTACTACTACTACACACACATATATATATATACACACACACACATATATATATATATATATATATATATATATATATATATATATATACATATATATACATATATATATATATGTGTGTGTGTGTGTGTGTTAGTGTCTGTGTATCTATGTGTTTGTGTCTGTGTGTGTGTACCATGAGCTTAAACACAACATAAAAAACAAATGTAGTCACAAGTTACGATTCGATAAGCGCACGTACGGCTGGACAACTTTACGTACAAAGTGTTTGTATGATGCGGAGCACATATAAACTTGTGTGGATAATTGAAAACATGTATTTACAGCTCTTAAGCTACATTAAAAAATGGCAGCAACGACGCCTCCTAGCGGTAGCCAAATGAAAATACATTGGAAAGGAATCACACATGATTCTTTTGACCCTAATGGTCAAGGCTAACATTTAATTTCAGGTCCTTTCATTTCAACTGGGAATTTTAAAAATCGTTTTGTTTTGGTCAGAGATTTGTAAAGTACAATAAAAAAACATGATGGAAAAGTAAGCTAACCTTGGTGACGAAGATGAAAACTTAAGTCTGTGCCAAAAGGTTTCATAAAAATGGTGCAGGTGGAATGTTTTACAGGGACATTGTATCCAGTCATATTCCATTTGAAAAATTTAATCAAAACATACTGTGAAAAAAGCAATGAAAAAGACAAGAAGGTCCGTTTCAGCTTGGGGCTGCTTAACCAGCATTCAGCTGGCATTGCCTGCGACCTTGTTATAATTTGGCGGTGCTGAAATTTCAAATAAACCAATTTTTGAGTTTATCTCTTGTTTCATACTTTTATCTCCCCAGTTTGATATGTGCGTAGCTGTAGGCTTGTCAGTCTACTAGCCAAACCCTGACACATCGGCTCTCATCACCACAGTACATTATTAATGGGGTAGTTAAAATAATTCCATAACCTATGAATTGAATCAATCCATTGAAGTAAAGCCAATCAATTTGCATTATTATTATTATTCATTCATCTTAATTATATGTTTTTCTAGAGCTTTAACTAAGTCTATCCAATTCAAAAGCCCAAAGGGCCATGTCACTTGTCACGCTTAATGTCAATTGATGTTAGACCGTCTGATCCACCCTACCCCCTCCCCATGATGTGTGCACCTCAGCTACCAAGAAAATATGTTTTATCCCCCATTTCTCTTTTCCCCACTCCAGCCCAAAACTCTTTGAAGCCAGGTGGTGATCACTGCGCACACATTCTTAGCCAGCTTGTTTGTGACTTTCTGTTCACGTCTTAATTACTAGAACAGCTGCTGTTAGTCCAGTTTCCTTTGCTTCCTGGTACAAAAAAGATGTACAAGTTCACTTTCTGTCTGCCAATTTTTACGATCAATATGTCAATTCAATAAAGTATTTTCTGAAAATTTACGTGGTTACCACATTTTTGTTTAAATTTGAAAAGAAAAAACTACTGGATGAAGATACCTAGAGCCACTAATCAGTTGACTTAAGTGTTATCTAATTGATTACATAATAGCAATTAGGTTGCGTTACTAGGTGTTGTTTGAAGTCCAGATCAAGTCTGACCCCTGCAGTCAAGGCTTGCATGGAGAAATGGGGGTGAAAACCACCCTACGGAATGACTTTTGCTCTTTCAGTGCCAAATGCGACTTAAGTCGAACTACTTAAAAAGGAACAGCTCTAAATTAAAATAAGGGTACAATATTCTTGTTCCTTGTGGAAATGCCTTTCATTCAAGTACCAACATGCATGTAATTACATGGAATATAATTGCCCAGGTCCACAGCTTCCTTGGCTCGCTTGTGTGCAATGCGCCCAAACTGAGCCGAGGAAGCCTATTGACTCAGTCCAAACTATGGCACTGAAACAGTTTGGTCGGGTGTCTTTAGCTGACGTGTACACAGCATGCCTTAGCGTCAAAGGTCAACCTACGTGACATGCAGCTGATCTTCAACTTGTGGCCCTTGAAGTTAATCCAGATCCTGATAGTAGGCCTAATAGGCCTATATAGGACTTGCCTGGATCTAACTAGCTAGACACTAGGCTGTTATCCCGACATTGAGTTTTATTTCCTCCAATTAGCATTGTTTTCATTTCTAGAATATTGAACAACTTGTCATATGGATTTGCTTTGCATTGAGAACAGTCTCGGAGCGTGCATATGGGCTTATGATTGCAAGGAGTGGTTCAAAACTGTCGCACAGCTCAAGACACATAGATTTGCAGCTGATCATTATATTAACACTTTACCAACACTGATACTCTAAAAATACCAATTAGTTTAGCTTAGGTGTAGGCGTGTGGAATCTACTACTACTACTACTACTACTACTACTACTACTACTACTACTACTACTACTACTACTACTACTACTACTACTACTACTACTACTACTACTACTACTACTACTACTACTTCTACTGCTACTGCTGCTGCTACTGCTGCTGCTGCCATTACTTCTTCTCACTTTCCGATCCCTTGTGTCGTTATGAGCAAACTAATGTCAATAGCTGATGACCGCCCCTCCCCCCCCCCCCCCCAAAAGAACCACACACGTTAAATGCCGTGACAAATGACATGGCCCCTAAATGACGATATGGTCCTCCAACTCTCACATCAAAACAATAGTCAGAAAAGAAAAGTGACATCACGCATGTTGGGCTTCTGCATGTCGTATATATCCCGATAAAGTGAGGTATAAATTGTAGAAACGTACGTGTTAGAAATTATATCATTTGTTCAAGCGGAAGGCGCCTGTAGCTATGCATCAAAAGCATCAAGATTCCCCAAGATTATAGTAAAATAGACCTAATATATATATATATATATATATATATATATATATATATATATATATATATATATATATACATATATATATATATATATATATATATATATATATATTACACATACATAATAATGTATTTATCGATGTATTTACTATTTGTAAAATGAACGTCTGCAGGCACGTGTAAATCCGACAATACGTATTTAAATTGATCGGTTAGTATAGTCTGTTCACTGATCTACTCTGGCCTGTTCGAGGTAAATCATTATTTTGAACCATTCTACTTCTCTGGTGAAATAGTTATCTAGATCTTTCCCCTCTGGAATTGACACTGAGTTTCAAACTCAGTCAACGGACTCCTTTTGTACAGGTAGCGCGGTGACACTATGGCAAACATAACGGGAGAGGTTAAATCATACTAAACTTGTCTCGACATAGGATGTAAGGGAACATTCCTTTCAGATTTCATGCGTCCAATGCATTCATGATCTTACCTTTCATAAAAGCTGTACTTATTTGAGCTGCCATTATGTGGTGTAAAACGTAAAATGTAAAGTTAACCATGCGAAGTAAACACATAGGGTTAACATTGATATGCCTTTTCCTGTATTTGTACTTCTGATGAGCCACTCTTTGCGGAATAGTTTTCATTCTCTGTGCATGGTGGTAACTCCTAACCTGATTCACAGTGCAGCCCAAGCCGCGTGGATTTTTGCCAAGTAAGCATGGAGTTTGTAACGAATTGTGGAAGCCACCTTCATAAGCACCTCCCAAGAAGAATATACCTTCTGTTTTCACAAGCATATAAAAAATCTTGGTTTGCCCCCTGTGGCCAGCAACATACGTGATTATTCTATATTCAATTTGCCAGCCACAGAGTACTGTTTTGTATTCATAAATACACAAATATGACCAGTCTATAATATGTCCAGTTCTATTCAGGTTCTTTCAAGTGTACTGTGTATTGCTGCAAGTTTGTTGGTTCATTTTTATTTTTTACAGTGGTTTACAGAATTCAAAGTTTGATGACTGCACGCTTCTTTTGATGTGCATACAGCACCAGCCAGGTTCTACTCTCTGAGAAATCCTCTCCTTTTTGTGAGGAGGTTCCTTTTTTGAAGTGTAACATAAGTTTCGACTCAAGTGGCTAAATATAAGGTCTGAACTGTACACTCATTGATATGGACAGGCAAAAGGTGCCACAAGTACTTTGAAATGAATGCAAAAAGCTACGGTTGCTCAAACTATCTCTCTCGGTTAAGGAAATCAGAGAGTAAGTTAAAAGTTTTATATTTATCAAGCCACAAACTGAGTGCAAATAAGCCATCTTCACATGTTTCACATATGCAAGTCACTAACGTAACCATATTTTCAGTGCTCATACATCAACTAAAACCGTCGATACGAAATTATGAAACGAGTACCATGTCCTGTGTGGAAAATGAATTGTAATCATATCTTATATATATATATATGTATGTATATATATATATATATATATATATATATATATATATATATATATATATATATATATATATATATATATATATATATACATATATATATATATATATATATATATATATATATATATATATATATGTGTGTGTGTGTGTGTGTGTGTGTGTGTATGTGTGTGTGACTATACTCACAAGTTGCATTAAAGGGGTACTGTGGGTGGTGATTTACAATTTTTGAGTTGTTTCATACAATAAATGTGGACCCATATCAGAAGATACAAATCCTCTCCTAA
Organism: Hermodice carunculata; assembly: GCA_964020975.1. Taxonomy (NCBI): domain Eukaryota; kingdom Metazoa; phylum Annelida; class Polychaeta; order Eunicida; family Amphinomidae; genus Hermodice; species Hermodice carunculata. Next base: position 52,631 of record CAXHWN010001438.1, read on the forward strand.
CTGGAAAAGCAGATGCTTAGTTTTTTGAGAATTGTAAATGAGAGGTTGAGATGACACCTAAACTAACTGCTGCAGCAAATGCAATGACAGCTTAATTAAACGCTGACAAAAACACACAAACCTGACCAAATATACATATTGCACTTTTACTGTAAATGAAGGAGTGTGTACAGATATTATAAAATTTACGAAACTTGGATTTTTTTCTCGTTATGTGAGGATAAAGAAGGAAACAGAAATGCAGATACAGACGAGCTAACAGCTCCTACTGAAAATATTCAATAGCTCTAACTGAATAACTGTTTGAGAAAAAAAATTGAAACTTTTGTCAAATTAACACCGAAAATAACCATGAATGACAAAAAGGTAAAAAAATTATTACTGCCGTTTCCCTATATTTTTATGCAATTTATTGTTGACGCACGTTGCAGGATCATTTCCCAACTCGAAGTGACTGACATAAAAAAACCCGGGTGGTTTTTAATGTATGAAGAACTTTTTTATTTGCAGAAATCTTTCTCCTATGAAATCCCTGCATTGACTGTACTGGATAATCATTCTGTAGTGTTATCAAGGAAACCTACAAAATAGCATGAAGCATTCATGAAGTGAAGTAGGGGTAGCAGTGAGGGCTATGTATCATTCCAGAAAACTATTCCAGAATAAGTCAACCGAAGAAGGTCAGAATTGAGCTGAACAAAGTTGAAATCAATTTTGCAACCAGTGCTCCCCAAACCAACGGCGCTGTTAACTCTAAAAAACTCAGCCAGATCTCTCACCAAACTGTGATAAAAGGAGAAAAGTAGCAAAACGTAGAATACCATGTTGAACTAGACGTTACTGAAACTTAGACTATACCAGAGCCAGAGGTTAGGCAGCGAAGACCAGTACCGGCATACAAGTGGTTTTCTCTTCAAGACAATACAATGTATCAGTGGAACCGGTTGTAGAACACACGATATCCTGTTGAAAAATTAAAAAAGCCACGTAAATATCCGAAACTGGGACAGCTTGTACATACTATCGAATACACGTGATTACGGTGTCCAAATTGTAGGCAGCAGTACATAAAACTGACATATAACCACTGCACAATCCCATGCTCATCGCAAAGAGAAATTAGTTCAAAGTGCAACTAATAGAAACCATAACGAGACCTTTGAGGAAGAATTACATATTGTAAAAAACAAACAAACAAAAAACAAACAAACAAAACCAAAAAAAAAAAAAACAAAAAAACAAACAAACAAACAAAAACAAAAAGAAAAACAAAAAAACATAAAACAAAAAAAAAGACAAAAAAAAAAAAAAAAGGAAAGAAAATGTTGCCACAGACTGCCAGCCAAGACAATAATAGGTAATGCATATACGATTTCTATTCCACGTCAGTCCAACCAAGCGAACAAAGTTTGGTTCAACCTGTTTTGAGACATCACACATGACTTTCTGGAGTGACCACGGACCAGCGTTTGGAATGTGAAAAAAGCGTCACATTCATGACCAGATAATAGCAACGATTGGTGGTAAATTATATCATATGCTGCACAAGCCCATTTATAAACCTGGTGCAAAGTTGTGTACATGCACAATGGTAGTGAACTAAAAGTTGAAGAACACATGTAAAGTTGAATAAGAAAGAGTGACCCTACTGAATCGCCTTGGGAGAGTATGTTTCAATACCTCGACGTTAAACAATATGTACGATGCATAACAACCCGATGGAAATCACTAAATGTGTCTCAATTTGAGAACTGAGTTTCTGAGAGCTTACGTTTAGTAAATCTGAGGGGAGGATGACCCTGCCTTGATCAGCTTAAAGTAGTAGCTGAA
>CAXHWN010001440.1:0-12000 GCA_964020975.1 Hermodice carunculata
ATCAGATAGTGAAGTCGCCCTGAGACAGTGCCTTTAAGGATCAGCAATAGGCCGAGTTCCAAGGGCCTCACTGCGTCAAAGAAGAGACGCTTTGTGGAACAAGTTGCCCCGATAGTGGATAAAGGTCCGAAAGTACCGGCGGATTTTTATATAAGTGGTAATGATTGGAAAGGGGACCTAATACTCATCTGCAGAACGCACTCTGAAATTTGCCTATCCAAAATGTTATGAAGCAAACACTGAGTAACGGCCTTGTTAAATTCAAGAAGTAAAAAGAGATGCACCCATCAATTTTCAAAGGAATTTGGCCAATGTTCTATGGCAGTCTAAAATATCTTATTCACCCAATGCACGCATAGCTACAAAGTGATGAAATAATAAGTTTAGTTGTAAATAAATTATCATATATAATCCAAAGGTCATCGTCTTATTCATACACGCAAAGGGCAACAGATGGACCCATAAGTTGAGAACATAAAACTTGAAACCTTCAATTTGTGACTAATAGCATCAATTAACGGCCAGAAAATGATAAGTATTCGGTCAAGTGCATAGCTTAGGTCCACATTACGAGTTCAAAACATCGTTACACAAGAAACGGATGCAAAGTACACTTACAAAGTACACTCACATACAGAATTCAAAGATGCATCAAAAGCGAGTTGTTTTGACCATTACTTATGGTTTCCAGAATTCATCTTGCAGACAGGCATTGTGTGTACATGAAATGATGGGCAATACCACTGCATGAACCATCCCTGACATGACATCTGTGGCAGAAGAATGTCAGTAGACAGTTGACAAGTATGTATAAATGCAAATAAAGTACAAAGTATTCCTGGATGCTTTTATGTTAAAAGATATGCATAAAGTCTTCCAAGAAATTAATTGACAAGTTATTTGGGAAATTGCTTCCTGACTGATTATGCTGCATGCACTCAGACTTGGTGCCGTGAACCTTTCAATGGTCAGTTTTGCACAATTTAGTCAAATGTATAAATCTATTAGCCACAAATACACAGAAACCGAAGAAATTGAGAAACAAATGTTTTCCAAAGTTACTTCATTGCACGATTTAAAATGAATATGATGAAGTCTGTTAAGGTACGAATATATATATATATATATATATATATATATATATATATATATATATATATATATATATATATATATATATATATATATATATATATATATATATATATATATATATATATATATATATATATATATATATATATTTTTTTTTTTTTTTTTTTTTTTTTTGCCCCATCATCGTATCTCCAATTCTACTCGTGGTAGAAGCACGAATGTTTTACAGTCTGTGAAGATGGGTTCCAGTGTTAAATTGGCATAATTTTATTAATATTACTTCACTCATAATTGGGTTATGCCATTATGAATAAAAATAAACTTTCAGGAATTTAGGCAATTTCCTGGGATCTTAGGTAATATCCTGGAAATATAAGCGAGTTCCTGGGAACATGATGCCAGTCCTGGGAATTTAACAAAAGTCCCAGGAACATAGTGACAAGGTCTTGGGAATACAATGGCAAGTTCCTGGAATCATATCTAAAAGCCCTGAAATATAAACGCAAGTCCCAGGAACATAGAGGTCAGTCCATAGGAACGCTATTCAAGTCCCAGGAATTAGAACAAAATTGCTCATACATGTAATATTAGGAATGATTGTGAAAATAGTCCAGTGTAAAAAGCTTCATCACACACAAAATACTGCATGTTACTTTGGCTTTTAAAATTAGGAAAAAAGGGGAAAACAACTAACAAACGAACACACAAAAACATACACATCCGAAACAAGACAACCTTACGAGCATTCATATGGAAATCGTACAGAAATTTCAAAGCCACTAGGGTTAAAATCATCTGCACTGAATCTGTATGCCAAATCTCTGTTTATATCAATAATGACGCATTTCAAAAATCACATCCTGAAAGGGTATGAGGTTCAACTAGGCCTTGAAATACAAAATCAAATTTACATCAACAACACAAATCTTTGACACAAAACAATTTTATTCTCTGTTAAATTACGTTAGTATTTCAAAGTCATGGCCACTGACTACGGCACCTAATGACCTTGAAAAATAATGACCAACGGCATTCATAACATATGTGCCTTGAACAAAAGGATGTATTTCTACGAATACATTTATTATCAAATACTACCGGTGGCGCCCCCAGTGGCTGACATGTCATTGCCTTTTTTCTATACATGTACTAGTATGCCTGTTATGTTAAATCCAGATATGTCTACAAATAAATGAACACGGGACATCACAAGAGACTCAGTTTGATACTTTACAGCCCCAGTGCCCTTGATAGAGTAGGTCAGTCAACCACGATGTACAAGCCTTAAATTAACCCACACTGAAAAATTCTGCTTGTCAATACCCTGCAATATACATATACAGTCACACTGGTTTCAATATGATTTTTTTCCAAGTCAATGAGCTCTTGTCAATATGTAGTCGCAAAGCCCGTACGTACTCACACATGTATCTAGCTGCTAAGCTAAAAACATCACATGAGCATAGGTTGCACTGTACTACTGGGTTTCCCATCGGCCTACATTGTAATGTTACACACAGAATCATATATCTAAAATATTTCAAAGTCCATCATTGAATAAGTCAAAGATTCTAACATTAACTTGAGTGAGACACAATTTTTAGTGGCATGTTTTGTGTGGTATTTACTTGTAACTGAGTGACAGAGTGCCACTTAGTGAAACACAACTGTTAGCTTCTACTTCACATCCTGCAGACCTGTGCGGGGGACAGGTAAAACCATATTTGGACAGGTGAAACTTGTCCCCTTTCTGCCCTGTCACACAGGTGAGAAAAAAAGTAATGTCTACCCCTGTTATAGTCAAAATGGTATATGTAAAAAATTCCAAATTATTATTTTGTTCGAAGTGGAAGCACGAATACTGCAGGAGTCTCATGTCAAAATGACTGTGCATGTTATGCATGCATTTATTGCCACAGCTGTGCTTGCCTCCTGGAGCTTGCCTGCTTTTAGTCATAATTAGCCCACTGGATCTCAGGCTATTTTTATCTGGCTGGTGACAGCGACAGCTTAGAAAATGACATCATTATAACTAGGCTTAGTGTGATAAATGACAAATTGCTTTTGCTTTTGTTTTATTTTATTTTTTGTTTTATTCGTCAATAAAATATGCTTCAACCAATTATTTAAGGGACATGCTATTGAAAAATGATCATGAACATCCCTTCAGACCAAATATCAACAAGTCAAATTAACCATGTTTACACCATGGACCTATTCTTGTTAACGTGTCCATGTTTACATTTACCCATCTATCACCAATATACAATCCCTCCCCTCATCCCACTTACTACACTGACCAGATCCAGGGGCCATCAACAATGCTTTCTTGTCCTAGTCACCTGTTTGTCAGCATATCTGATTATCTCATTTTCCTGCGGAACTTATTTTCTAAACTGATCAGAGTTTTTAAACCTGGGGAGGGGGCATACATACATGCACCCATGAGTGACACTTCAGAGAAGTTTCCTGCAAAGTTGCCTTAATTAAACTTGGTATTTCAGTGGTTACATCATACCAGAGTGAGTGGGTGGACACCAGCTGTTTTCGGTCATGGTCATTGTTGCCTCGGTCCCTTTGTCCATTAAGAGGGGGTATTCACACTACATATCAATGCCATATAAATTGCCTGTTCAGCAGACGTAAGGCTTTTGACTGATTGCATGACTGGGGCCCGCTGACAGGCCTCCAGCCACAAAAATGGCCTGAGATGATAATGCAAATTCGGGGCAATTTAAATTATAAAAGTTCCATATCTTTTAAACTATTGCAGATAGACACAAAATCCCAATGTGCATTTAAAGGTTCGTGACAGCTGACAATATAATGAACAGTAAGTGAATTTTAAATTATGCTAATTAGGGGCATTGAAAAATTCAAAATTTGAATATCTCCAAAACTATACCACATATACATAGGGAGCTCAACTTCAAATTAAAGGTTTGTGGCAAAGCCACTTCCTATGAACCATGAACCAAAGTTATAGGATTTTAATTTATAACAATTAGGTGCATGTGCAAAATTTAAATCTTGAATAGCTTCAAAACTATTGCAGATAGAGGTGCCATTCCAAGTTCAATTTATGGGTTTGTCCATTGCTGCATCCAATGGACCATGATCCAAAATTGTGAAAATTAAATTGATGCAAATTAGGTGAAACACACAGTAACCTTAAGACTTTTATAGAGGTGCCATTCCAACTTCAATTTATAAGTTTCTGACAGAGTTCTATCCAACGAACCATAAACCAAAGTTGTACAATTTTAATTTATGCAAATAAAATGACCACACAAAGTTGAAATCTTGAATAAATTCAAAACTGTTATACACGGAGTTGCTATTCCAACTTCAATTTGTAAGTTTGCGACATAACCATAGCCAATGAATCATGAACCGAAGCTGTTGAATTTCATGCTTGTTAAGTGACTACACAAAATGTAAATCTTGAATAGCTTCGAAATTAATATGGATTGTGGTGTTATTCAAACACCAGTTTATAAGTTTGTTATGTGGTCACACCCAATGACCAAAAAACCAAAGTTGTAGCATTTAATTATACAGATTAGGCAAAACAACGGCAGTGTTGCATTTCAAAGTGCTCTTATTTTAAAGGCACCCAGACAGACTTGATGTGAAGCAAATCTTCTTTTCTGGTTGTTGTTTGTTTCCATGTGAATTTCCATGAAATATTTAAACAGACCTCGGGCCTTTGACTGATTGCATGACAGGATGGGGGGGGGGGGGGAACTAACAGGCCAGAAGTCACAAAAAATGGCCGGATAGTCAACTAAGCAGGCACCCATGTAAAAAGTTGTCTGCTGCATAATATTACAGTACGTAGTACCTGCTATTTAAGACCACCCTTTTCTGCCAGCCCAAAGTGGGCACATACTACAGGTGGTCTTAAACTGCAGGTAGATTTACAAATAAGTGAGATTGTTGTGCCATCATGTGGTCACAAGTGAGGTGGTCTCTCACAACAGTCGCCTTAAATTGCAGGCTGTACTGTATCTCTGAGACTAGGACTTGCACAGTCTTGGTCCCAGTTGAACTTGGGAGGGGGGTTACAGGGTGTTCAAAATGTTTTCAGGTGCCTGGCACTGGCCACAAATTTGTGGGCACCCCAAAGTTAAGCCAAGCGAGCAATATAAATCATTGCATCCCATCTTGTACACTTGTAGAGTACAAGACTGAGTGGCCAGCACCTGCTCTGGAAGCAGGTAAAATGTGCTGGGTGCTAGCTAATTATGAGCACCCTAAGTTAACAGTCTCAAGAGTATCATTTAGGGCAATACATGCATGTGAAGCATATATATCAAACCAGAAAAATATGTGAGACTTTGTAAAAAAAAGTGTTGAAAATCTTGGTCTCTGACCAGGATGTATTTGATGCATGCATTGTAGTCAGTTACAACATAAGTGCTTAAAATTGAGACAATAATTTACATAGGCTTGTTTTGATGACTCCATCCACACCTCGTGACACGTGGTTTTCATTTTAGTTGACCACGCACAGTATACCATCCCTTACTACCCGTCACCAGGTTAAGACAACTTTTAACGAGCTTTATCAACACAACAATGTAATTCATGACTCCAATGAACCATTTACTCTGTGCAAATATAACAGTGGTTGGCCAGTTTACATAGTGACCAACTTGTAATAAAAGATTATGAGTGGAATACAGATATACTGGATAGACTGTGCAGAGACAAGGGGAGGAGGGAGGGAGAGGTATCCCAGTACTCCAGCACAAGAATAATTTTGCCATAACACAGTACATAAAATAAGAATATTCCAACATAATGGCCAGGATGAACATATATGATGATGATGATGATGATGATGATGATGATCAGAAATACAGGAAATAAGGCCTGCAGTTCACTGGTATAGGGAAAACATCACCCCAGTGTGCCGGTTATTAAGGAAATATCCTTAATTCCCCCCCCCCCCCCACATAAGTGATATCACTGATATGCAGCTGTCTCTTAGCAGCCTACATGCATGACTACCTCTATGCATGCAAGATGAAACTTTGCAAAGTGTCCGTTCAAACTCCCTCTCGCAGTTCATATATGTACTTAATGAGTGAAGAAATCTGTCTATCATCACTCTTTCAGTACTTAAATCTATGACTTTTTTTCAATCATGATTGACACAATTACCGTTCTAGAACTTCAATATCACTAAATCATAGAATTGCTGTTTGTTTCCATGTGAGTTTTATGAAAGTTAATTAATTCAATAATGATAAGAAGACTAGGAAAGTGTTGATAAAAACCAATACACAGTGTATTAAACCAGCCTGATGTATTGCATCATTCACTGGACTGATCAGAGGCCAATGAGTCATAATTGGCCCAGATTAAGCATAACCAGGATTACTATAATTTTATGCCTAGAAGTGCATGGAGTTGGAATCTTTCAACTCCATAATTATGCATGCGGTTCAATCAAAATTGAATGCTGCCTTGTGTGCATGGCCTTTGCATAGGACCATGTAGCCTTGCTGGGGAACATCTGGACATTATATATGTTGTATTCTACCTCCATGGTGGTATTGTGACCTCATTAACGAGGGGTCTGCATGATCAGCCTTAATGGACAGTACCACGTACCTTGTTATGCCAGTCATCACAAGTGACTGTATTTGCATGTGGTTTGACGACAAGTCATGGCCATTGATTAGTAATAGAGGTTGCACAGGGTTTTTTCCCTGTGAGTTTCTATGGGAGAACAACAGGAACCCGACCACATATCTGGCTGACTAATTTTTTTGTAGATATACCTGCAATTTAAGACCACCTGCTATATGTGACTATTTTTGCAGACAAGGTGGTCTTAAATAGTAGGTAACACTGTTTTAGACAGAATACTATGGTGATCTCTCGAGACTAAAAGTAAAGCTTTGTAATTTTGTTTTGCATGTACATACATGTACAAAGTTTGGAAGTTGAACTATGCCCTGGAACTGTTCCATCAAGGCAATAATGGGGCGTGTACTTCATACAGCCACTGATAAAAATTCATGTGAAATCCAAATTTGATGCTGGGCAAAAACAATAGCATATTGTTGTGTCTAGTTTTTGGCCTTATCACACAGATTCAGATTCTCTTTATTTATTATTATTATCATCATCATCATCATCATCATCATCATCATCATCATCATCATCATCATCATCATCATCATCATCATCATCATCATTTATTATTATTATTGTGTTTTGATCAATCAATACATATGTAAAAATATACACAATTGAATCAAAACAGAAACAAATAGCCAAAGGGGGTCATGTGAAAATATAAGAAATGTCGCTATCATAAGAGCATCTATGTGATTGCAACAGATAATATTAATAAAGTAAAATTAACACAAGGTATTACATTTGTAATGTATCATATGCACTTTTGTTGACAAGATGACATAAAGTTGTCAGTCATCAAAAATGAATTGAATGAAAAAAAAAACATCGACATTTATGTATGTACATCATTCTAAGTTAAACTGACACGGTAAACTGTGGTACTTTTGACATGTGAAGCAGTTTGCTGCAGTGCAGATACTTTGATAGTCATTTAAGAATATAATGTGACCTAATGAAACCCAGGAGAAAGTGTGTTTCTATTTTTTTAAATGTTTACATTTGTGTTGTTTATAACTATCATAATGGGAATGTGGTATCTCAAGCTATGCTGTGCAAATGTCTTACTTAATCGATTAATAAAAAGCCTTTCACAATGCCTTGTGTTATGGTTGTGTGATACTGTGCATGGGTGTACGGTTGGCTGAGCGGTAACACGCTCGCCTTTCACCTCTGCGACCCGGGTTCGATTCTCGTCCTGGGCAGCATGTGGAAAAAGTTCCTACAACTTTAACCGTGCACGGTGGTTTTCTCCGAGTTCTTCGGTTTCCTCCACTAGTCAAGGTAGGAAGTATACGCCAACATCTGTGCCATGGAGAGTGACTCGATAAGTCAATGCTTGACTTCTTTCACAATCCATGTAAAACAAATGTGTCTATACTTTATACGGGACAAAACGCAATGATAGGAATTGTTGAAGCAGATTATTGTGGACAAACTTATAATAAAACCTGAGTTCAGAAAGCGTAAAAATGCCTGCAGCGTTCAGCAATTTTATTTTTCGTTTTTAAAATATCGGTTCGGTATGTGCATTGTATTTGCTGCAGGTCAAACAGCACCCAGCTTTCTTCTGCAATTTTTCCATTTGTGAACATCCAAAGCCCCATAATAATTTACTATAGTTAATGTGGGGAAGAATCAAGGAATTATATATGGTAATTTTTACTTTCAGAGGTAAGTAGTGCTTCAATGTATTTACTATACATATGACTTTAGAAATTTATGTTGAAATTTTTGTTAGGTGATAATTTAACGACAATTTATTATCTAAGGCAAGTCCTATGAAATTGAAAGTGTGGACATGATGTGCAGGGACAGCATTTATTTTTATTTCAGGTAGATCAAATTTCTTAAGTGCTTGATAAAAGAGCATAAATTTTGATTTGTTTACATTCAGTGAAAGTTTGTTAACCTTGAGCCACCTATTGATTTGTTCAAGTTCATTGTTTATTAATTCATAACAATTTTGACATTCAGAATCGAGATGCAAAGAGGTTGACAGAGTGGTGTCATCTGCATATAACGTAAAATTGGACAATTCACTGGCATTACTGATATCATTTATATAGATGATGAACATAAGAGGGCCTAAAATACAGCCTTGAGGCACCCCTGTAGTTATTTGTAAAGGCTCGGAATTTGTACCCTCAAAGTTGGCACATTGTTGTGAATTTGTTAAATAACTTCGTAGCAAGTTTAGAGATATGCCATGCTATGGTACGCTATTTAGGTTGGAAAGGAAGATTTATTTTTAATTATTACTACGTAGCCCACATAAATGCACTGATAAATGGTGCTGTCACTTACAGACGGGGTGCAGATGATCACTACAAAAGCTCACTGAAATTGACAGTGATTGCCCCAGTTCTGGTAACAAGTGATATTTTGCAATTACACTGGATGCGGTTTCAATTTAGCAAAGTAAAAAGTGGTACACTGCTCACAATATTTTACATTTATAAGCTTCCACACTTGATCTACCCAATGTATTGTATGTTTTTGAAATCCGCAGTCAGGGTGCCTTTCTGTTGTTGTAATTTCACTGATCACACGCACAGATGGTACAATGTACACGTAGTCATGCACCTCATACAAGCACATTATTTTGAATAACTACTGATACATCTACCTTAAGCTCCCCAACCCCTGTTTGCAACATGCCCATCATCTACGGCCAATATCACCCCATTTGGCACTATTAAGTACCAGTAAAAAAAATGTTCAAAATATATACAATAATGCAATACACTATTTGATGTGGCCAAAAATTACAAACAAAAATATGGTAGTATCCGTTATGCATCAATATCTGGATTTTATATCATTTTTTCCCTGGCAAATGCATGAAGTGTGTGCACTTCTTTTAAAACTCTTTTGTTGAAACCTCTGAAAACTTTATCTCATATTCATGTCAATAAAGATCATTCTGAATGATCTTTATTGACAACACAGTGGTCCCTGTCCTAAAAGACCACCCACAGGAGGGTCAAAATGTGGTCTCTCAAAAGAGGTGGTCATTCCCAAAAGGTAACGAAATAACATGGAAAAGATAGCTAGCACAATATTCTAACAAAGTGGTCTAAAAAGAGTACGCAGTCTGCCATTAGAGGGGTATCTCAAGACAGGCACCACTGTACCATATTGCGTACGGTATGGAGTAACATATACAAAAAAAAATTAAAAAGAACTACTCACAAATGAAATTTCACCCATTGTACACACATACATGATTGGAGAGTGTTGTCTGCACATGTTTTTACATACCTTCCCCCTCAAAAAGAGGCCATTTCACACAAAATGTTTGGACACCATGACCTTTTTCCCAGGAGTGCCCCCCTGCCCCGCAGAAGTATTTGCTCATAATTATGTCCAATAAATGTACTTACTTTTAAGCTTGTCACTGGATCTCTTTTTGGAGTATTTATGTACATGTATCAACAATAAGTAACTTTCTTTGTGCTCAACTGATTGATTTTGATTGGCCAAATTGACCTAGCAAACAAGATCCAATAAAAAAATGACTAATACCTGAAGGAAAGCATAGCTGTGTGCTGCGTACTGAAGTGCATGAAACACACGAGGGCAAGCAAAGTGCTGACGAAACACGACAACACTTGCTCCATGGACAGATCTCTCCAGTATAACTGGTCACTGATACTACAGGATAGGTTGCAATTTCTGCAATTTCGAAAAAAAAGTGAGCGAGTTGCAAAGTTGGTTATTGGGAAATAACACTACTTTCTCAGATTATTTGGGAAAAACCCCTGATCACAATTTCTTGTGTAAATCTACAAACACTGCTTCCAAAAGAGAACACACACACACACACACACACACACACACACACACACACACACAAGGTATTTGAGTAGATATGATTGATCTCTACTCCACTTGTTGAATGCAGCATACAAGGAGTTCTGCTCATATAATAATAATAATAATAATAATAATAATAATAATAATGATAATAATAATAATAATAATAATAATAATAATAATAATTATTATTATTATTATTATTATTATTATTATTATTATTATTATTATTATTATTATTATTATTATTATCATTATTATTATTATTATTATTTTACAAGTACAAGGTACGGAAAATGAGAAACTGTACAAAAAATGGATGGTACAAAGTACGGAAATTAAAAGGGATTCTAGTACGTACGTACAGCATATAAAAATGCCCAGTACGCTAGTGCGGAAAAAGTGTTGCCAACCTGCCACTCTTGAAATCCGGGCGATGGAAAGTAAAACCCATTACATGGGATTTTTCATTATATTTTTGCTGTTGTTGTTGTTGTAAATGTGGCCACATGCATAGTTAACATTTATTCTATAGTAAAGATACTAAAAAGACCGGTCCACAAATGTGGCCACATGTGTGGGCATAGTGGCCACAGTTATAACCATGACAATAATAATTGAATATTAAATCAGTTTAATACTTGGGGGGGGGTTGTTACTGTTTCTGTCCCATCGATAAGGCACGCTCGCAGTGAACGTGAGCCCTCGGCAGCATTGCCGCCTGCATTTAAGTGCTTTGCAGACATTTATCTCGATTAGTTAGGTCCTTATTCAATGTTGAAGTGAAGCTATGTACATTAGTCTTTTCGTTTCATGTACTTAAAATATTCCTTACAATCCTATTTATTCTGTTACCTCCATTTAAATGTTTTTTTCCGATCAAAGCACAGGCCGTGCCCGCCATTTTGTTTCACATGTGCGCACACACCTCTCTCGTTAATGGACATACACAGCAGAAAATAGTTCCCAATTTACCATGCTATGTTTCATATCACTGAAGGGAATAAATGAAAATATTTTTACAGTTAGAGTTATTTTCGGCCTACCTTGGAGGTCAATTTTCAATATGTAATAATAATAATGTACATTTATTGCGTCAAGTGTCAAAGTTATGATAAGACCAAATGTGACAAATTTATTCATGGTACGGGAGGAGCTACGGTCACATGACTGTTTATTTACTATTGACGCCATAGATACTCGGCTGTTTGTCACATGTTCGGGGCCATGTGCTTTGGAGATTGATGCACTGAACTGGATTTATTCGGCGACATTTTATTCAGTTCATTATGTTTGTTTTGTTCTAAATATATTTATACAATTGAGGAATTGTGTGAATTTAATCGAACTAGGCGTAATAGTTTCCAGTCGACAGAAAACCCTGGGATTTTGCAGAGATCACCACCTGATCAGGAATGGCCAACTGTATACCAC
>CAXHWN010001441.1:0-19000 GCA_964020975.1 Hermodice carunculata
TCACATTTCAGCTTAATCCAAGTCACGGCCCTGAAAACAAGTGAAAAATAGCAAAACCATACAAAAAATTCATAAAAAAAAATTAAAAAGCAGCACTATCTGTTGAACAAATTGGGAACTATGTGTCCCTGGGACTGCTATGTATGATATCAAAGCAATTGGGCGAGCGATTTTAGAGGAAAAGAGTTTTTAAGGTTTGCCCCCCAAAAGAACAATAAAATTCATAGAAAATCCAAAAACCAATAGAGCGTGACCATTTAAACAAACTACGTAGGCATCCACCCAAGGCACATCCCACCAAGTTTGAAGTAAATCTGGCAAAATTATTTAAGTTATAACCATTACAAAAAATTCACATGTTAAACTTTCCTATAAACTTTTGTAGAGATTTTTGAGAAAAAAAAATCAAAAATCAAAAAATCATTTGAACATGAACATTTAAAAAACCTGGGAGACAACCACCCAAGGTACATCCCCACCAAGTTTGAAGTAAATATGGATGACGGTTTTGGACAAGAAGTCGAAAATGTAAATTAGCATTAGAATGCCCATTGACTTACACAGTATTCAATAGGAAAGGTGCATTTACCAAAAGCAGCCGAATTGAAAAAAAAAAAAAAAAAAAAAAAAACCGTAAAACCTCAGGAATCCGCAGCATTCCCACATAGTGAACCACATTGTTTGCCCTTCTACAAGGAGCATATCCACCACGTTTAAGCTTAATCTGAGTCACGGTTCTGGCGAAGAAGTAGAGAATAGCTATAATAAAAAAAAATCATAAAATATTAGAATAAATTTGCAGGGCCACCTGTAGAACAAATTAAGAACAAGGAGTCCCTAGGTGTCTTCCCTTGTGATATCAAAGCAATTGGGTGAGCAGTTTCGGAGAAGACTTTTTAACATTTGTCCAAAAAATAAAAAAGAACAAAAATAAAATCATTTAAAATCCAAAAGTTACTGGAGCAAGACCATTTGAACAAACCTGTTAGAAACCCACCCAAGGTACATTGCCACCAAGTTTAAAGTTAATCTGGATGACGGTTTTGGAGAAGAAGCCGAAAATGTGAATTAGCATTAGAATGCTCATTGACTCTCATAGTTATCAATAGGAAAGCTGCATTGACCGATAAGTACCCGAATTAAAGTAATCGTTAAAAATCAGGAATCCACAACATTCCCATATAGTGAACAACTTTGTTTGATCCTTCTACAAGGAACATATGCACCATGTTTCAGCTTAATCTGAGTGATGGTTCTGGAGAAAAGGTCGGAAATAGCTTTAAGACACAAAAATTCATAAACAAAAAAAAAAATCATTTAAAATCCAAAAGTCACTGGAGCATGACCATTTGAGCAAACCTGGTATAAAGCCACCCAAGGTATATTGCCACCAAGTTTGAAGTTAATCTGGATGACGGTTTTGGAGAAGAAGTTGAAAATGTGAATTAGGATTAGAATGTCCATTGACTTACATAGTGATCAATAGGAAAGCTGCATTGACTAACAGGTACCCTAATTGAAAAAATCATTAAAAATCCGGAATTCACAGCAGTGCCACCTAGTGAACAACTTTGTTTGACCCTTCTACAAGCAACATATCCACCAAGTTTCAGCTTAATCTGAGTGACGGTTCTGGAGAAGAAGTAGAAAATAGCAAAAACACACAAAAAAATCATAAAAAAATAGGAAAAAAATTGAAGCGCCCTCTGGTGAACAAATTAAGAACAAGGAGTTCCCGGGAGTGTCCCTGTGGGATATGAAAGCAATTGGGTGAGCTCTTTTGGAGATTTTTTAAGATTTCCCCAAAAAATAAACAAAAAATTCATAAAAAATCCAAAAATCACTGCAGTGTGACCACTTGAAGAAACTTGGTAGAGACCCATCCAAGGCACATCCCCACCAAGTTTGAAATGGATTTGGCCAACGGTTTTGGAGAAGAAGTCGAAAATGTGAATTGTGGACGACGGACAGACAATGGACCCTCACAAAAGCTCAGCTGACTGACAAGTCAGCTGAGCCAAAAATTAGACCTACATCATTTTCATGATATTCATGAATCTGGATAATTATAAAAACACTCCAGATCCATTATAACAGAGTTGGAGAACACAGCCCACAGCACAGAATAGCAAATGAAGCATTTTTCTAATAGTTCAGAAAAGTAAACTCACATTCATCAATGCAACCCAACAACTAGAGCAAGGTTAATCACAGCAAAAGGCAGAGGTTCAACAATTACCAAAACATCATTCAACTTCCAAACCAAATTAAATGTGAAGAAATAAATTTCACTCCTGATTTGAGACAGGTAGCCACCCATAATAAAATGGTGGTTTTAAACTGGTCTTCTCAGCTTTTGAAGTATTCTTCATTAAAGTCAGACTTTAGTTGTTTTTTAAAGCATATAGGCCTAACATTAAACACTTAAAACCCAAAATGTATCACTTGAGCTTAAGATAAAAAGGGACCTGTCAGGCCTGCCACTTTTTAGTTCTATGGATTTGGAATTGACTGGGGGTGAAAGATTGATCCAGGCTTTACTGTTTGAACAAAGGCAGCTTGAGAGACTGCCTCCTATTCACATGCACTCCTACTGTGCAGTCTCAATCATTCATGCTAAGATGGGAGTGAGGGTGGACCTAGAGCATCTGAACATGCAATAGCCCCCCAGAGGCCCTGTATGCAATAAAGTATTGTGTATTTATCTGAGCAGTTAATTGTCTGTGCTAATAAGAAGGTGGACGGACCTGGAACTACGTTATCAGGTGGAGCTAATGCACAAAGAGGCTTGACTCAGATCTGGACCACCATTCCACTTCCACATTTTACACTATTTCTCCAACGCTTTACATATCAACAAACCAGAATGCACAAGTTTAGGTTTAGGGGAACGTCAAATTGTTCTGAACTTGTACCATATAAATTTAGTAATTATATTTGATTTGACAGGTATTCTTCATTCATAATGAAGCTCAGCATTTATAAGCAGAACTTCATATATTTAGCTAATTCATCATTTGAAACCTTCATATTTATTCATTATATCATGTGGGTTGTCTTGCTGAAAATTTGGCTTAGCCAAGGAGCTGCTACTCAGAGAGACACATGTATGGGTACAGGCTCTAAAACATGTTCTGAGTAGATACCTGCTGAAGACCCTTTAATTTATTTGGGCTAATACAGCCTTTGTCAACATTCTACAGAAGAATGTGTGCAATATGGACAATAGTACTTCTATATGTATATAGGTTAGACAGTGACAGGTTAGCTTAAGTATGGAGAGTAAATAGTCTGGATTGTGGAATAGGGTAATGACTACTAGGAAGCGGTTCTGGACAAAATGACAAAAATACAATATGCATGGCAACATCCCTATACTTGTCCCAAATATCCCACATTGTGCTAAAAACCCTGGTTTATCATCAGCACCCACATCATTTTTTGTGCCGCACCAATTTAAAAAAAAAAATATTTGTGAATATGTACCAATAAATCACTTACAAAGCTTCAACTAATGCCTTGAGCAGTTAGCACCTCCAATGCCGATCAAGAAACTATATTACAACATTTTCATGACATTCTGAATGAACAACTGACCCGTATAGGCAATGGAGACTTGCAGAAAGCTTTAATACAGAGAAGCATTTGGAAGGAAGGGAAAAAAATACTCCGGCCCTCATCACTATTTGGAAAAACCACAGATAATAAACAGAATATTTTTACGTGGCCTAATGTGATTTACAGTAGTGTTCACTTCCATGTGTTTCATGTAGTCATTCAAGGATATCTGCAAAGTTTTGACTGGTGCACAGAACGCGATCGCCACATTTCAAACGAGATCATGATACAGGTCTGATCCTGCATGTATATGAATGAATTGAGGGTTAAGACTATGATGTCTAATATGCCAGCATTAAAATAAGCACTAATATTTGACATATAGATGGCCTACAACCATAGATTTTAATTGTATAATGTGTATGTCTGATTGTCTTCAGTGATCACGTGTCATATTAACAAGAAATGCAACCTATTAACTGGTTAAGCCCAGGTTAACAATGGCACATTTGGCAATTCAAAGTAGTTAGTTAATGTAGGCTGTGTCTCACACTTGTAGCGTTTTTATTTTGGACTTTGTGAGCTCTTCCTGATATACATGTGCACACATACTATTAAAAAAGTACTGCATTATATTGACTGAAAATGCAACCTATCCATTGGTTAATTCCAGAGGTACATCATGGATCTTTAAAGTGCTCACTTGTCAGGTAAGGCCACACAAAAATATCCGAGTTTATCATCAGTGCCCACATTATTTGTGCTGCACCAATTATTACTTTTTTTTCATTGTAAATATTTGCCAAAAAATTACTATTAATGCCCTGAGCAGTCAGCACCTCTAGGGCCGATCAAAAGAACTATATTACAGCATTCTCATGACACTAGTAATGAACAAATCACCTGTATGGGCACTGGAGACTTGCAGAAAGTAAACTAATTGGAGGGAGAAAAAAAAACAAACCTACCGCCCTTACCACTAATTTGGGAAAACCACTGACAATAAACCAGGATTTTTTTTATGTGGCCTAATTTAGGTTTTATTCTGACAGTGTTTTCGATTACTACTTCCCTTTAGTACATGATAGCATTATTTAGAATAATAATCCGAAATATTTGGGCTGGTGACCAATATGTTTGGATATTTTTAGGCTCCAGGGCCCATTTGTTTGGGGGGGGGGGGCTATATATTTGGTATCACTAGATTTAAACCAAACAACCTTGACCTAATTAGGTTTTGTACCAAGTACTTTTTTTTGCTTGATACAAGTTTCTCCATATATGTATTCACACATACCTACCTCCATTGAACCATGATTCCTTCTTAGAATTTCAGCTGGTTGGTGGGTGCTAAAGGTTGCTGGTTTGAGACCCAGCCCTTATGTGGTCACAAACCAAATAGATTTTTGGTGCTTCTCCGATACTTGTGGATTTATACATACATATGTATACTGTCCCTGATCTGGGACAACTCAAAACAATACAATAATTCTACTGGCTTAAATACAATGAACTGGGCCATGTCAAGTATGGCATTGCATGCCTCCCTGCCTCAATTGAACCATTCTTTTGAAAAATGGGGATTTAGTTCAGTGTATATGTGCATTTCCAATTATTGGCTAAGTGGTTGGTGCTGAAGGTTCCACATCCAGATGTTCCATGGTCACGAAACAAATAACTCTTTTTTATCAAATTTGCATAAGACATTTGTAGGTTCAATGCCAATGTTATGTGGGCCCCTGAATTTGCAATAGTTCCATAGGGTCCAGATCAATGTTGTGTGGGCACTTGATCTTGCATCAATCATCAATTTATGTATGATTTATGAGTACACTTACTAGCTTACTATATTTATTAACAACAGGTGACCCATTGAACTATTGTCCACATTATATTCAAAATAAGATTCTTTTTTGCAGATACTCCACTTTAGGCCACGAAGACCAAGTGTAATTACGACTGAATTTCCCTGGGAGGGTACCCTGTGTTAGGTCCCTCTTACAAAGATACCTCAGTGAGATCACTGGTGTGGGTCACCAAGACACCACTCAAGAGTGGTGTGGTGGTACTGTGTGTGAGGCTTTACATATGTGGTATCTACTTACATAATCCTGACAGTATATAAACATGCCCATTCTCAAGGAAAAGACAGAACTTTAAACTGTCACTGGCAGTCACTCTTTTTTTCCTATTTTTATGGCATGTTTTCTCATGCAGAGGTACAATGTTGTTGTTTTTTTTTTTTTTCTTTTTTCATTCTTATTAGTTCATTTCGTGTCACAACTGAATATTATATTGTCATTACATTCATGTAAATGTACAGATATGACACCATTGGGGTGGCTGTACGTGTCAGCTCC
The DNA here is from genome assembly GCA_964020975.1 of Hermodice carunculata. Classification (NCBI taxonomy): domain Eukaryota; kingdom Metazoa; phylum Annelida; class Polychaeta; order Eunicida; family Amphinomidae; genus Hermodice; species Hermodice carunculata. The sequence goes on from CAXHWN010001441.1 coordinate 5,919, forward strand.
TTTACACCTCCATGGCAGCAAGGAACACCATGCTGACAATATCCTCATTTAATGATGGCAAGGAGGGTGCCCTAGCTGGGTCATCCGACTCCTGAGCCTTCACTCTCAACATTTTATTAACCTTATGGTCATTAGATGATGGCAAGGCAAGTGCCCTGGGTCATGAGGTTTCATTGTCATTACTGGTAATATCCTCATCGCTAGTCTCTTCCTCCAGTTCTTCTTCCAGCTTTTCTTCTGCCTGGCGTGTTGTTTCCTCAATCATCTGTACATCAAGGAGTTGCACCTGTTCCTCCAGAGCTTCAGATCTTCTCCGTGCCTGATCAACATGTAATTTTGCTGTCTGTAAAGTCTCATTGGCAGACATGCTAGGAAACTCCTCTCCTGAAAACCCAAGCAGAATGGTTGTTTTGGTTCAAATCATGTTACTGTTCAGAATAAAATGAATGAGATAACAGAAGGAGATACAAAATATTCAGCTTGAAATTATAGTAGCTTTACATGCTAAATATCATCTGCCCTATGGGTCAGGCTGAGTTACATTTCATGTTGCATTTGCATACAGTATAGTCCATGACTTTTGGTTCTACGAGGCTAGCCTATAAGTTCCTTACTCGCATTTATAGCATAGACTTCTCATGCGATTGGCCAGGATAGTGTGCCATTGGTGGGTGGTATTTGTGTAGAAGTAATATTTTTTGCATGCCAGGCAGTATGCTAGCTAAATTCCCACTCTGTGTTCGGTGGCCTAGCAATGCTATTAGGCAATTGCACGATGCAAATTGCCATTCATTTTCTGTGACACAGAAGGCAGTCCCATGTGCATTCCTCACATCAAATGCCCATGCTGCTTGGTTAAAAAAAAAAAGAAAAAAAAAGAAGGTGAAGCTGGGGGGGGGGGGGTGCAATTTTATGCAAATCAGCTGGCGAGCATGTTAAGTATGTTCATACTCAAAGTAGGCAATGGCCACGTGCATTTGGTCAATTGCATCTGATGGCATCGCACAACATTGTGCCATTTGAACGCAGAGGTGAAATTGCACATTGCAAGCTTGTGTCATTGTTCTAATGACCACACTTAAGCCTGATGCAAGCACATGAAACATCATGCTGGCATAACTAACGTTGGTTTCACTGGCTCAAATTAGAAAAATGATGCTAGCAATGCAGACCAAAAGCCATGGGCTTTACTGTATCTATTCAAAGACAAGGCTTGGCAGTGCCTGTTGGAAACAATCATTATGACAAAAGTCCAAAACAGCCTGTGATTTAGGATTGTAAATATTATGTGAGCTATTTTAGGTCATTTGCAGCATGCACTGTGTATCCACGCCTTTTATTTCATCAGGGGGAAGCCACACAACAAATCTGGAATTCTGTATTAACTCTGAGGAACCAAAGGCCCGTGTATTGGCATGCAACTTTTTCCCATAAAAAATTACCAGGAAGCATTTTATGTCACTATGTCACCCTTCTGTCACTAAAAATATTGTGCCATCAGTCTGCTGCTTTGATTCTAAAGTGTATTCTGAAAACATTGTGCCCCGAGTGTAGACAGCAAGCTGTTGACTCAGTCCCCAGAAGGTTATGCATACTTGGCTTTCCTCTTAGGTGACATTGCATATGTAAACTATGGCCACTGAAAGTCTTTGTTAACTCTTTCAGTATTTAACTGTAGACTGGGTCAATGAGCACCCATAATATGTCAAGGAAAGTTGTTGAGCTGGACCATCCTTTTTAGTCTGAAAGTGCAGGTACACAGAGCATTGGTAATTGAATGAAATGCCTTTTTGTAAGGACTTTGAACCTGGGATCATTTCAATAACTATGTCTGTATGCCAACACAGACATATTGTTTTCCTAGGAATTTTTTCTTTCTTTCTTGGACTTAAATTGTAGATATTGTATTACTGTATATTTTCGTAATTTACATGTGACCTCTAAAAGTCAAAGGTCTAGGTCATTTGGACCTTTGAAAGTTTCATCAAGCTATAACTGTGTCAATTTTCACCTAATTTTGACCATGTTAGTCCCAAATTGTAGGTATTGCAACACTGTATATATTTGTAATTAACATGTAACCTCTACAGATCAAATGTCAGTGTCATTTGGACCTTTGAAAGTTCCAGCCAGCCAGAACTTGGTCATTCATCCAATTTGAATCATGTTGGACTCAAATTGTAGGTTTTGCAACCATGCACTTTTTTGTAATTTACATGTGACCTCTAAAAGTCAAAGGTCAATTTTCATCTGATTTGGTTCGTATCAGGCTTAAATTGTAAGTACATGTATTGCAAAACTGCACATTTTTGTAATTGACATGTGACTCCTAAAGGTCAAAGGTCAAGGTCATTTGGGCCTTTGAAATTTTCATCTAGCTCATAACTTGGTCAATTTTCATCCAATTTCAGTTATGTGGGGCTCAAATTAATATACTGCACATTTTTGTAACTTTTGAAGGCACAAACAGATTTGCTTTTCAGCAAATATTCTTTTCTAATGCAATGTAAATGTACCTTTTCTTATGATTAGCACTGAAGGCATTAATCTGTGAAACACACAAGTACCGTGACCTATGCAGTCAGTATGTAAAAGGGAGGAAAAGAAAATTCTGCACACACGTGTGTGAGTGTTTTCCCAGGCTTTGCACAGGAATTGTAACTATGTGGATGTTTTTGCTTTCATTTGTTCATATAGCTCCTTGCTGCAGTTTCTCTATAAAGAAGCCCCTATTAGTAACCCAACATGAAAGGGGAGAAATGGAGATTGACCATGGATGATGTAGAAGGAAAGACTGACAACCTGTGACAAGTATGAATACATGTGGTCAAAAATCCCAATGTGTGTGTGTGTGTGTGACTTTGTTTTCAGAGACCATGTACATTTGTTATCAAAGACCATGGACACAGCAGTAACACAACACCTAGACAAGTCTACATTTACATGTATTCACTGATTTTACTCACTTTAAAATTTCCATGTGTTAAACTTTACATGATAATCAGTGATAGAAGAGATCACCACCTTCATTCACATGTATAAACTCCATAAATAACACAAGGTACCATCTTTGGTCACTGCTGTTTTTTTCATACACCTTCCTGCAAAGTGTTGACCACTAAAATTGGTAATATATAGCTCTGCTGAGTTTTTAGCCTGCTAAACATTTGGGAGGGTCAGTCCTCCTTATTCTGTTCAGTATCATCATCCCTCATGACTCCTCTAAAACTGTCAACTGGCTGCTCTTCAAACTTGGTGTGGCTGTACCTCATTTGGCTCTCTGCCTTGTGCACTCAAATGGTCACACTCCATTGGGTTTGGGGTTTTTTTGGGGGGGAGAGGTTATTTATTTTTTTTTTTTTTTTTAATTTTCCATGAATTTTTTTATTCATTTTGAGGGAAATCTTCAAAAATATACATTTATATCCACAGAAACACTTATGAGTACAACATGACCATAATGTGTTCCATAGGTAGTGCTGCAATTTTGGTCCTTTTTAAAAAAAATGTGAGTATTTTTTATTAATTTTTTTCCAAAACCCCAAGCTGGATTCTCTTCAAAATTGGTTGGAATGTAGATGGACTAAAACTACACCCAAAATTACTAAGTGTAATTATTGTCATTTGCTTATTTGTAACAAATTTTTGAAATTATATCATGATCTTCAACATATAGGAGTACATGTTAACATTGTTACTGTAAGAATACTAGTGTACATGCATGGATATGTAGTTTTCCGTAAAGCCATTTTAAATGTACCAAAATACACTTCAAAACATAGTTGTTGGGAATGTAGCTTGGGTGGTTCTCTCTCAACTATTTTCAAATGGTCATGTTCCATTTTTTTTTTTTTTTGAAAATCTAGAAATCTCTGTCCTTGAAACTGCTTACCCAACTGCTTCAAAATTCCATAGGAATGTTAAGAACTGGGTGCCCCTGGACCTTACCTTGTAAGACAGTTGGCACAACTTTCCTGAAAGTTTGTGGGGTTTTGCAATTTTGGAAGTTTTCTCCCCAAACCACAAGCTGTACTCTCTTTAATTCTGGTGGGAATATAACTTGACCCAATCTGGACCAAACATCGTATTTTATTGGTGCTACTATCATTTCCCAATTTACAGATTTTCAAAATATGCACTGCTCATTAAGAAATTCAATTTAGGTTAGCACAGTTGATATTGGAATTCTAATGTACATGTTTATTTTCATATACATGTACACATATGTAATTTTCTCCATAACCGAACACCAAATTCACTTCAAACCTCTTAACAAGATCTGAGTAAAACTGGGACTTTGGGTTAAGAATTTGGGTCACTCGCATCCATATACTACAAGTCTCAGCTCTGCTCATCTTGGCTCATCCAAGCCACAGCTGAAGCTCAACCCAGCTCAGCTCAGGTTGGGTCTTATATTTTAATGTATCTAGGTCATCTGAGTGGGCTATGCTGTTCACACAGTACCTTTTGTGAACTTTTTGGACGTTATTCTGGTCAAACCTCTAAAAACTTTTTTTAATCACTCAGACTGCTTGGATATATCATGCATGAGTTTTTTACACACATCCAGTATAACTACAAATATTTTGCAAACAAACTAACATTATAACTAGAACAGGCTGATTTTCCAACAGAAAATCAAATGTCTCCCTGTGTGCCTTTACTATTGTCACCCTTATTTTTAAAATAGGCATACCAATTCCATTGATCTACTGATATGCTGAAGGTACACTCTTTATTGACATTTCAAAATGTAGATTTTTGACAAAATGCCCATGTGACCTTGAAAAATAGGTCAAGGTCATACATCTGCAGTTACAAGCAACGTCTTACAAAACTCTTACATAGAAACATAATCACACAAAATGTCGACCTCTTTAAGTCAAATCTTTCTCTAGTGCATATGCAATGATTTTTAAAAGTGGCCATGTGACCTAGAAAATAGGTCAAGGTCACCCATCTACAATCCCAACCTAGTACATATTATGGTACATAATCATACAACATTTCAACCTCCTAAGTCAAATCCTTGCAGTTATTGCGTCCGCATCGATTTTACATGACATGCCCATGTGACCTTGAAAAATAGGTCAAGGTCACCCAAACAGGCACAAAAACCAAGATGTCCCCCCATTGCACGGGGAGACATAATAATAATTAACTAAAAAAGTACAAAAAAGCTTGCATATGGTTTGGATGCAGTATGCAGGTGTGTGTTACCTGTGAGGAAGGACGTTTCGGCAGCAGCATGCAAGAGCCTCTCAACACTGGACAGCAACAGGTGCAGGTCCTGCAACATAGCAACACATGTAGGGTGCAGCTCTTTTATTATAGCAACAGGTGTACATCCTACAACATAGCAACATGTGTAGGGTTTAGGTCCTTCAATATAGCAACACAGCAACAGGTATAGGCACTACAACACAGGTACAGCAACAGATGTAGGTCCTACAACATACCAACAGATGTAGGTCCTCTAACATACCAACAGATGTAGGTCCTACAATGTAGCAATGACTGATGCATGGTTTCATTAGAATTGGGAAAAAAAACAAGTGTTTTTGAAACTTCATCCAAAATATTCAATGACATTATGGTAACAGGATTACATCTTTATAGCTCACTAGGAGAGCCAAAACGCCAAGACAGGGCCATCCTCGGCACTTTTTGCTGAAATGTTGCTGAGGAAATTTGTACAAAAATCCTTTTCTTGGCATCTCTCGGCAAATTTGCCAAGAAATGCAGAGGTCTGCTGCAGTGCTACTCTCCCCTCGGCGTTTCTTTGCAAAAATGCCGAGGAACGCCGAGTTACCTTTCACCCTACCTCATTTAGATAATAACACTGGGGATTATGGAGCTATTGAGTCTGCGTCAATTTTATATGCCGTGCCCATGTGACCTTGAAAAATATGTCAAGGTCACTCATCTGCAATCCCAAGCAAGGTTTTATATAGGAACATCTTCATAAAAAATTTCAACTTCCCAAGTCAAATCTTTCTTGAGTTATCACATCCACAACGCACACAACAATGTGTTGAAGAAGAGGAGGAGGAGGAGGAGGAGGAGGAGGAGGAGGAGGAGTAGGAGGAGGAGGAGGAGGAGGAGGAGGAGGAGGAGGAGGAGGAGGAGGAGGAGGAGGAGGAGGAGGAGGAGGAGGAGGAGGAGGAAGAGGAAGAAGAAGAAGAAGAAGAAGAAGAAGAAGAAGAAGAAGAAGAAGAAGAAGAAGAAGAAGAAGAAGAAGAAGACGCAAAAACAATATGTCCCCACGTTTCACGGGGAGACATAATCAAGAAAATACAAACTTAAATGTAAGGCATGATACTTCTGGGGACCCTCACTCCCTCAAAATTGTCTGTTCCTTGATGTGCTGGTGTACCAAGACAGCTTTCATCCTGGAGAATTTCCACCTCAGGGGAAGTTATACTCTGATACATGTACAGTTCTGATCTCGCATTTGTGTACTTTTGGTGACCAGACATATCAGCATGTTTTTTTTGTTTTTTTTTTTGCCATGGCAGAAAATGTGGTCTGCAAGAAATCAAGCATTTGTTAATGCTCACCCAGATAGCAAGTTGAGAAACGGGCTCTTGGCTTGAATGAAAATGCAACATGTTTAAAATTTTATGCTTTATGCCATGGAAGAAATCGATTGTCGAGCATGGGGTCTGATTGAAAAATGCACAGTGCTACTGGTCAGACTGGTGTGAAGTTTGCGGTGCACCACTTTCATAGCTGCAAACAAATGGATTTCAACAGGTATTTGCATGTGCAACATCCAACTTTATTTCCCTTTGTTGATTCACGTAGGCCTACATGGGCACTGGGGACATTATTATGTTGGTGAATGGATTGACAGCGTTTCTGTAATTACAATTATCTTTTCTTTTCTTAAATTTATGCCTACAAGTACAATGGAGATGTGAATTTTGGTCTGGAGGTCGTGCAGGCCAAGGCAGCATGTGGATGTTGTTGTCATTCAGGTACTGGTACTGTTCATGGACTCTGGCAGTGGGGAGTCTAGCGTTATCTTGATGAAAGATTACATCTGGATGTCACGGTGTACCACTGTAAGGAAGAATCTCATCCACTCACATAATGCTGGCCAGTGACAGGGTGAAACTCCATTTTAGGGGTACAACTCCTAGTAAGGAAGAGTTCCTATAACAACAGCAACATTCCTACCTTTGCCAAGATTTTCTTACTGCAGGCATATATTATAACTAAATCCACAGCAGCGTGATATAGCTAATGGTATTGCACTGCAGGCCCATTCTGCCAGAAAAGGGATTGATTTTTGTTCTATTCGGAAGTAGTCTGGCTCCCGCCAAGTACATCGTATTTTGTCCCAATAAAGAGGTTATTGCGTTAAATTATAAGAAAAAAGGAAAAAGGCACATAGTCGCCGAAGGCGCTGACTTATTCTGTGCGAAAAAACGGACCAGTTAGTCGCCGAGGGTGAGGTACTGGTCTGGTTCAAACCACAGAGTTCAAGGTGCTGACTACAGAGGGCGCACACAGTCCGACCACTTTTCTTGCCGGCTGTGCTACGGGGAGAATATCAAGGTCAAGGACAGGACTTTTATATGCTTCTTTGCTTTTCCGTTTGGTGGTGGAGTCACGCATGGTTTTGTCCCACCCACTGCTTGTGTCGACACTGACACTTTGCCTTTTAATGCACTGCCAGGCACTTCCACTGGTCGTTGTATTTTACTTGAGGTTGGGCTGTCCAATAAACCAAGTGACCTTCTCACCTTTGTTTTCCTGGAACTTAACTTGGATGCCGATGGTTATGACACTTTCTGAAGCTGATTGCTACCAGGCTTTGCAACATCAGCATCGGTGGGCACGCCCCTTTTGGTATATTGTATTCCATGTGATGTTTGCACACTTTTTAAAGTGTGCTCTACTTGTGCTGTTAAACTTTGCCACTTACTGTTTGCTGTTATAAATTTGCAATGGCACGATTTGCATGTCATGGGCATAAACTGTTTGGCTGCACATATACAGTGCTCCCTCTTTATAACGCTGGTGTTGGGATCCACAGAGCAGACCGTGTTATAACAAAACCACCCTATAACAGAGGAACTTTAAACATAGAAGTAATGGGAAAACTAAAAAAAGAGCGACAATGAGAGAAAGAAAAGTAGCAGAAAGGTCAGAGTAAGCTCTAGACAAAGCACGAGTGATGTGGGGAGATAGAAAGTGAGCAGAGCGGGGAGATCAAATGTGGTAGAGGATGATGATGATGAAAGTTGGACTTGCTGTGTGTGCGAGGGTGTGTTTGATAACGATGATGACAAGATTTTGGAGTGCGATGGTGCATGCAGAAAACACTTCTGTACAAGTTGCATTGATATGAATTATGAGCATTACGAAACTATGCAAAGGCCAGACTGTTTCTGGTATTGTCCCACATGTGTGAGTGAAATGAAGAGTGAGAATGCAACTAACAAAACGTGTGAACACATCCAAAAGAAGTTAGTTGACAAAATAAATTAGAAATTTGCCACACTTGAAGAGAAAATTGACTCTAAACTAGAGGCATTTGCAAAAGATGTACCTGACAAGGTGAACAAAACCTGGGCAGAGGTGGTAGCAAATGACAAAGAAAACCAAACACTCAGCACTGGTGGTAATGACAATATGAGGAAAATTGTTAAAGTTGAACTATAGTTTATGTTGAACTATAGTTCAACATAAACGTGATGAGATATCTAGAGAATCGAGGGAAGAAAATATTTTTATTCACCAAGTTAAATAAAGTAAAGAAGTGAACCCTAATGACAGGAAAAAACATGATGAGGCCTTTTTCAAATCTTTATGTTCAGAAGTCCTGGAAGTTTCAGATGTGGAAACCATAACATTATCCGTCTAGGTAGAAAAAATGATAATGAGGACAGGCCTAGGCCGATGAGAGTTTCACTACAAAATAAAGAGGACAAACAGAAGATAATGTCAAAGTTAAGAAATTTGAAAGATGCTGAGGCAAAGTTCAAGAATATAAGTGTGTGCCATGACATGACATTAGCTGAGCGTGCACAAATGAAAACAAAAGTGGCAGAAGCCAGAGAAAAGGAAAGGAAGGAATCCGAGGGAGGGTGTTGGGCCTTCCAGGTTCGGGATCCACCCTGGAATCCAAGAATAGTCAAACTAAGCAAAGAATAAAGAACTCAATGAAAGTACTCTACACAAACATTGACTGCATTACAAATAAAAACCCAGAATATTATGCAATTATTAATAAGATGGAACCTGATATTATTATTACAACTGAGACTAACCCCAAAAATTCAAGATTCGAAGTACCAAAGACAGAACTCCAAATACCTGAATACACACTTTATACCAATGACGAAGAGGAAGCAGTTAGAGGAATAGCAGTCCATATAAAAAAGGAACTTAAATCCATGGAAGTAAACAGATTTTACTCGTATGATTTCAAAGAAATGGTACCTGTGGAAATAAAATTAATTGGGAATAACTGGTTATCACTACTAGGTGTCTACCGTAGTTCTAATTCTACCAATGCGAACAATGAACAATTAAACAGAATAATGCAAGCATGTGATCAGCTAGGATATTCACATTTACTTATAGTGGGAGACTTTAATTATCCTGATATAAAATGGCAACACAGAGGTACTGTGCAATCATTTACATCAGAACCAGGGAAATTTTTAGAAGCTAAGAGGGATTCTTTTTTATATCAACATATTGAGGGTAGTACACGATATAAATTGAACCAAGAGGCTAATATACTTGACCTCATATTTACAAATGAAGAAGACAGGGTTAACGATATTGAATACCACCCGCCAATTGGCAAGAGTGATCATGTTGTGGTATCTTTTGATTTTAACTGTTACACATCACTTAATGAAAATGCAGAAAGGTTAGTTTATCAGTATCAAAAAGGAAATTACGATGCTATGAGGTCTGAGCTACAAACTGACTGGGAATGCCTGCTTAGTGATCACAATGTTGAAAATAGTTGGGAAATATTTTCAAGGAGGTTGAAAACAAGCATGGATAAGTGTACACCTAAAAGAAAAGTAACTGTGAATAAGAAGTTCAGATTGCCCTTGGCAAATACCCAAACTAACAAGAAACTTCACAGAAAACAAAAAGCTTGGAAGCAGTATACACAAAACAAGACAGAAGAAAACTACAAGAAATATACAAAAGCTAGAAATCAAGCCAGATGGGCAACGCGGAAGGCTTCAAAGCAGCATGAGAAGCGAATAGCTCAAAATATTAAAGGCAATCCAAAGTTATTTTGGAAGTATGTTAAATCAAAATGTAAAGTACGTGAAAGTATACCAGAGGATGATGCAGGCCAAACCTCCTAAAGTGATAAAGAAAAGGCTGAATCTCTAAACAACTTTTTCAAGAGTGTTTTTACTAGTGAGAGAACTGAAGATAGGCCTGAACCAGTACGAGAATATATTCCAGAGCTAACCAACATAGAAATTGACTCGCATGATGTCTATCTTAACTTAATTGATTTGAATGTCAATAAATCAATGGGACCATATGGTATTCATTCTAGAGTTCTTAAGGAGATGGCTGATGTTTTAAAATTGCCACTTCAGATAATTTTTCAAAAATCACTAGACAAACGGAAAGTACCAAATGAGTGGAAACTTGGCCACGTCACTCCTATATTCAAGAAAGGATCAAAGAAACTTCAAAGCAACTACAGACCAGTTACCTTGACATCTATTGTCTGCAAAATACTGGAGCAAATCATAAGACAAAAAATAATAAATCATATGAATGTAAATAACTTTTACACGAAATACCAACATGGTTTTTCAAAAGGAAGGTCAACGACAACACAATTGCTGGCATGTCTAGACTTGTGGTCGAAATGGATCGATCAAGGTCACCCTATTGATGTAGTGTACTTAGACTTCAAAAAGGCATTTGACTCAGTTCCACTAATGAGACTGTTGTGTAAAATCAAAATCTATGGTATCACCGGAAAAGTCTTTGACTGGATATCGTCCTTTCTAATTGGCAGAAAGCAAAGTGTATGTGTAAACGGTGTCATGTCATCATGGACTGAGGTCACTAGCGGTGTGCCACAGGACAGTGTCCTGGGACCAGTACTGTTTACTATATATGTTAATGATATGCCAGAAGTTTTGAAAACTATGTTAATGATGTTTGCTGATGACGTCAAATTGTTTAAAGCAATCAATTCAGTCACAGACTGTGGTGAAATTCAGAATGACCTTCAGAGCCTTCAAGCATGGGCATACAAATGGCAGCTAGAATTTCAACTCAGTAAATGTTCAGTTCTTCGAATAGGATCTGGCCATCCTGAATATGATTATAAAATGTCAAATGCAATGAATGAGGAAGTTGATTTAGCAGTAACTACGACTGAAAAAGACTTATGTTCGTAGACAATGAACTGAGTTTTGACGAACATATACAATCAATGGCCAAAAAAGCAAACCAAATAACTGGACTAATATGGAGATCTTTTGACAATATTGATATTAAGACATTTAACCTGCTTTACAAGTCATTGGTAAGACCTCACCTAGAATATGCCTCAAGTGTATGGTCTCCTCGAATCTGGCGGCTGGTAGATTTATTAGGATCTGTACAAAGAAGAGCTACTAAGAGAGTACCTGAGCTCAAAGATCTCGAGTATGAGGATAGGTTAAGGAAATTGAAATTACCAACGTTAGTTTACAGAAGATTAAGGGGTGACTTGATAAATGTATACTAAGTATTTACATAATATTTATGAGGTAGACTCTTGCCTACCACAAATTATTGGACATGACAGAACTAGAGGCCACCACCTGAGACTACAAAAGATCACAGCTGTCAACAACAAAAGACTGTTTTTCTTCGGTATCAGAGTTATTCCATGGTGGAATGCATTACCGGACACTGTTGTGAATGCACCAGATATAGAACATTTTAAGATCAGAGTGGATAATCATTTTAAGGATCATCCTGTTATTTATAATTATCGTGCTCAGATCATCCACTAAGACCAGCAATGACAGTAACATAGACTAATGAGCGGCTTAATTTTGAAATTGTATTTTCCTACCAAGCCATATTTACTTTACTTTACTTTACTTTACTTTATTATGTCAGTGGGAACCATGGTTCACACCGTGTTATATCAGAAACCGCCTTGTAATGCGGGGTGTTATAAAGAGGGAGCACTGTTGTTTCACATTGTCGTAAACAGTTCCTGCAGGTCTGTGTGCAGGGACCTGTAGTTACCATAGCGATCCCATAAATTACGACTTTTGTCGGTGCCAATTCCCGCTAGGCCACACACAAACACTTTGCTTCCTTTGTTTTTAAAAGGGGCGTGCCCACCGATTCTAATTTTGCAAGTCCTGGTGGCAATCAGCTTCAGAAAGTGTCACAAACAGATAGTGGGACAACACCATGCTGGACTCTGCCACCAAATGGAAAAACAAAGAAGCAGGAACAAAGTCCTGTGCTTGACTTTGATATTCTCCACGTAGCACGGCCAGAGAGAAAAGTGGTCAGACAGTGCGTGCCCTCTGTAGTCAGCACCTTTAACCCTGTGGTTTGAACCACACAGGTACCTTCCCTTCGGCGACTAACTGGTCCATTTTTTGTGCAGAATAAGTCAGCGCCTTCGGTGACTGTGTGCCTTTTTCCCTTTTTTTTAAATTTAACACAATAACCTCTTCACTGGGACAAAATATGACAAACCGGTCAGGAGCTAGGCTAATTCGGAAGGTATGAAGCAGCAAGCTTCCGTGTCACCATGATACTGTCCGCAATTAACTCCAGGTGCACACTGCATCTTCTCAAGCATCCTGCATGAAAAAGGACACACATAAATGCATCTTTGTCTGTGATTGGTTGTTTATATACACTTAAGCCCGCGTTAAACTTAACCGTCACCAAACGCATCAACCTTTTCCAACCTTTTTCCAACCATTTGAGTGAGAGGCAAACCTTTTTTAAACACTTTCCAAACCATTTCCTCGTATTGAATTGAAACTCTTGTAAACACTTTCAAACCTTTCTCTTATGATTAACAACCATTTCACACACTTTCTCAACCTTAT
>CAXHWN010001442.1:0-15000 GCA_964020975.1 Hermodice carunculata
CAAAGGCCACTTTCCTTAATGGCCTTCTTCTAGCCATAACTTGGTCAATTTTTAACTAATTTTGATCATGTTGAGCTCATATTGTAGCTATTGTAACCCTGCATATTTTAAAATTTATGTGTGACCTCTAATGGTCAAAGGTCGAGGTCCTTTGAACCTTTGAAAGTTTCATCCAGTCACGACTTGGCTATTTTTTATCCAATTCTAATCATGTTAGACTCAAATTGTAGGTATTGCAACACTGCACATTTTTATAAGAACACGTGACCTCGAAAGGGCAAAGGTCAAGGTCATTTGGCGCTTTGAAAGTTTCATTTTGCCATAACTTGGTAAATTTTCATCCGATTTGGTTCATGTTCATGTCAGTTTAACTTCTAATAGGGGGTTCCTGACCATTGCGCATGTAATGAATCTAAAACAAAAGTTGTAGCAATTTGAATTATGCTAAATAGCACCATTAGAAATTTTAAATCTTAAATAACTTCAAAGCTGTAATAGATAGAGATGCCATTCCAACTTCTACTCCTGTGGTATGGAATATTGTACATTGCCATACCAATATGCTTTGAAGACACACACACTGATTTGCTATGCAGCAAATCATCTTTTCTAGTTTGTATTTTATTACCCCCAATAGATTTCACTCATAATCCACAGCCTTTATCAACATTATAAGACCTGTGGGACATTTTTACTGGGGTGTCACATCTCAATTAAACTGCAAACAAGCCATAACCCTGGTATATATTTTACAAGATTTGACATCAAAATGACCCTTTGAAAATGCGGCATCCCTGGACTCATTCGGGACAGAAGTCTTCATTTACTGTCAGTAAAATTTGTATCAAAGGGATATACTGAGTATTCTTATCTTTTAAATTAGGGGGTTCTGATTTAAAATTTCTGACAATCATAATAGAATATAATATCTGCTCATGATTTGTGATATTCTGACCTTTTTTATTTGTTTCACACATTGTATTAGCAATGCAAATTTGAAAGAATTAGCAAAGAGCATATCCTTTGGGTTCATCACTGAATGAGTTAATTTTGTCATACAAACATTGGCTGCATTGATTGAATGGCTATGTCTGTTTGGTAATTTAATTATAAGTTAATGTTTTCTTTCTGGACACCAGTCAGTTCAGTGGCTCTTAAAAAAAAACATTTTGGGCTACATTATTTACATACAATTACACAGTCCAGGAAATGCTAAAGATCCCTGCTCACGCTTTCTATCATTAAAGTGTGTGTGTGTGTGTCAACACACACTTTTCTTTCTTTCTTTCTTTCTTTCTTTCTTTCTTTCTTTCTTTCTTTCTTTCTTTCTTTCTTCTTCTTTCTTTCTTTCTTTCTTTCTTTTCTTTCTTTCTTTCTTTCTTTCTTTCTTTCTTTCTTTCTTTCTTTCTTTCTTTCTTTCTTTCTTTCTTTCTTTCTTTTCTTTCTTTCTTTCTTTCTTTCTTTCTGAATTTGAAATTTTCAATCTTGAATATCTTCAACACTATAATAGATAGAGATGTCATTCCAACTTCTACTAGGGGGTTGTTGACCATTGGCACCTTATCACCTTATGAATTAAAAATAAAAGTTGTAGCAATTTAAATAATGTAAAAAAAGCACCATTACAAATTTTAAATCTTGAATAACTTCAAAGCTATAATAGATAGAGATGACATTCCAACTTCTACTCCTGTTTTATGGAAAAGTTGTACGTTGCCATACACAAAATGCTTTGAAGACACACACACTGATTTGCTATGCAGCAAATCATCTTTCCTAGTTTCTTTCTTTCTTCTTTCTTTCTTTCTAGGCAAATTTGTCCGACATTTCATTTGAAAAGTATAACATGTAGAAACTCCAAACTTGGAACAATTATACTCCTATAAATAAAGTCTGGCCTTTTTATAATGAGAGGTCATGCTTTTCAAAATGATGCAAATGAGGGCTAATTTAAGTTTTAAATCTTCAATATGGTATATACTATACAGTGCATTCCACCGAACTTGAGCTCTGGGGACCGTGTCATTAGTTGTGACCACAGTGCTGGTGGGCCAAACAGCCTATCACTGGCCCTGCCACTCAACCCGGCTGCTATAATTAGTGGTGTTTGTAAACAGGTCCACACGGGTGCTGCTGTAGACATTTATATGGGTTTTATTTTCACTTTTGTAGCGCCAATTAATTGGATTTTTTGCAAAATAATCCGGCTAAAGGGACACCATTTTACTGTGGAGCTGGCCCTGCTGTTTGTCTGCCACCCCACCAAACACACATGACTAGTGACAGTGAATGATTGGTATCAAATGGCCAGCTTATTCCAAAGTCCTGGCAAGTGTAACCACATCAAAATAAACCCTACCCTTTCCTCCTTAACTTTATGTGTATTTTATTACCCCCAATAGATTTCACTCATAATCCAGCCTTTATCAACATCGTAAGACCTGTGGGACATTTTTACAGGGGTGTCACATCTCAATTAAACTGCAAACAAGCCATAATCCTGGTATATATTTTATAAGATGTGACATCAAAATGACCCTTTGAAAATGCGGCATTCCTTGACTCATTCAGGACAGAAGTCTTCATTTACTGTCAGTAAAATTTGTATCAATGGGATATACTGAGTATTCTTGTCTTTTAAATGAGGGGGTTCTGATTTAAAATTTCTGACAATCATAATAGAATATAATATCTGCTCATGATTTGTGAGATTCTGACCTTTTTTTATTTGTTTCACACATTGTATTAGCAATGTAAATTTGAAAGAATTAGCAAAGACCATATCCTTTGGGTTCATCACTGAATGAGTTAATTTTGTCATATAAACATTGGCTGCATTGATTGAATGGCTATGTCTGTTTGGTAATTTAATTATAAGTTACTGTTTTCTTTCTGGACACCAGTCAGTTCAGTGGCTCTTAAAGAAAACATTTTGGGCTACATTATTTATATACAATTACACAGTCCAGGAAATGCTCTTTCTTTCTTTTCTTTTCTTTCTTTCTTTCTTTCTTTCTTTCTCTCTCTCTTCCTGTCTCCCTCCCCTCTTCCTTTTTTCTTCCTTTCTTTCTCTGTCTGTCTGTCTTTCTTCCTCCTTCCGTCTCTTTCTCTCTCTCTCTCTCTCTCTCTCTCTCTCTCTCTCTCTCTCTCTCTCTCTCTTTCTTTCTTCCCTCCTGTCTATCTTTCTTTCTTTTTCTGAATTTGAAATTTTCAATCTTGAATATCTTCAACAGTATAATAGAGATGTCATTCCAACGTCTACTAGGGGGTTGTTGACCATTGGCACATAATCACTTAATGAATTAAACATAAAAGCTGTAGCAATTTAAATTATGTAAAAAAAAGCACCAATGGTTTCAGAAAGCACACTTTGAAGACTTAGGAACCAAATTCCATATCGCTAACACGTTGTTTTCCTATTTTAATTCGGTATTTTTAGGGTCATTGTGTGAAATAAAGAGAATTACTGAAATAATATACATGTTCATTGCAAAGATGTGCAACACGCTTAAATGTACAAAGTTGCATCGATATCCGCCCAAGAGATGGGCTCGTATAGGCGTTGCCAGCTCCTCAATCGTATCATGTATTTTGAGAAATAAAATACGTTTAAACCAAGAGAAACACACACACACACACACATATCTAGAGTGTTTGCAGGAGCAAAATATGTCTTGCACGTATGCTTGTTTGTTTGTATATGTATGTCTAACCTCTTGATTACCAAAGGGATATCTTAACGTAAGTGTACGTTCCTGATTTGAAGAGAAACTGTTGGAAGTATGTGCAAATAGTCGTTAGAATTATTATGCCCTTTATTTGACAATAAACGCACTAAAAATGACATTTTCGCTATGTTCGATATGCCCACGAGTTTGCGGTTTCCCCTCATTAAGATATCATTAAAACCCGTGCCCAACCAGATGGATGCGGTCTCTCTGTTGCATGCTTATGTTTATTTTGTCCATGGATTATTTCTCACTGAAAGGTAGACCTCCGCGTCGAAGAAAATCACACTTCTTAAAGTACGATGGAAACGCACCAGTTAACTCGGGGAAAAAAGGAGAACAGGAAAATAAACAAGAGGATCATGATGATCCTGTGCTCTGCTGACTGGGATCTGCTTTTACAGTATTGGAACACATGGACTGCAGTCTAGATTTGTACAGCTATATACATGTATGTAGAGTGGTAGCAAAGTTTGTCCTTAAAATAAATTTTGCGGAAGGACGGACGGATGGACAGACGGACGCAAAAGGATTCTATAAGCTCTGCTGATGGTAGTACATGTATTATCAATTGACATACCTTGCTGTTTCAATGGCTGCCGGTGCACAGTGGCAGCACTCACTTACAGTCATAAAGTCTGATATCGCATAACTTTGTCAAAAATTAACATATCCACATTATTTTCGCAAACTTTCATTGTCTGATGTCCAACTATATTTTGATAAAATTTTAAACATTCTATCATGCTGTTCTGGAGAAGAAGTCGAAAATAGCCTTAACACTCAAAGATTCATTAAAAAATTAGGAAAAAAATCGCAGCGCCACCTGGTGGCCAAAATGAGAACTAGTTGACCCCAGGTGACCCTATGAGCAATATCAAAGCAATTGGCTACGTAGTTCTTGAGATGAAGAAATTTTTTTTTTTTTCAAAAAATAAATTAAAAAATTCATTAAAAATAGAAAAATTATTGCATCATCATCTCCTTCGCAAACTTGGTAGAGGTTCATCTGGGGGCAACATCCATGTCCAAAATTAATACATTCCATACAGCGGTTTTTGAGAATAAGTCAAAAGGGTAAATACAATAGTGTAATATATGCACTGTATTGCCATATATATATATATATATATATATATATATATATATATATATATATATAAATATATATATACAGCTGCAGCACTTCCTTACAGTTGCGAAGTTTGATATCCCATAACTTTGCCTAAAATTAACATATCCATATTATTTTCGCAAACTTTCATTGTCTGATGTCCAACTATATTCTGATAAAATTTTAAGCAATTCTGTTCAGCCGTTCTGGAGAAGAAGTCGAAAATAGCCTTAACAGGCAATAATTCATTAAAAAAAATAGGAAAAATCACAGCGCCACCTGGTGGCCAAAATAAGAACTAGTTGACCCCAGATGACTGTATGTGCAATATCAAAGCAATTGGCTTCGTAGTTCATAAGATGAAGAAATTTTAATTTTTTTCATAAATAAATAAAAAAATTCATAAAAAATAGAAAAATTATTGCATCATCATCTCCTTCGCAAACTTGGTAGAGGTCCACCTGGGGATCATCCATGTGCCAAATCAAAACATTCTATGTAGCGGTTTTTGGGAAGAAGTCGAAAATATAAAAAGTCTAATGACAGATGGACGGACGCAAAGGGATTCTATAAGCTCTGCTGACTGACAAGTCAGCAGAACTAAAAACTACCCACAAGCGAAAGAAAAAGATGAGAAAGTAGGAATGCATGCAAACAAAAAAACACCACAGTGAATTGATGATATTAGCTCAAGCCTCAAGGACATCCTTAACTACAACTTATTTTTCCCCCTTAAAGACTTAAATTTTCCACATTGTTTTTGGAGACCAGATAGTTTCTATACTACACCTTCAGAAACTAAATATATGTTACATTTGTCCCACCATATTAGTGAAAAAAACTCGCTAAGCAACGAGTGAAACTTATCACGGCAAGCTATCTAATATCAATGCAGCACACAGACTGATCTCAGCAGCGTACTACAATTAATCCCAGAATGCAATTCCCCAACATGGCGCTAATTTATTCAAAATGGCGACCGTGCATACGATCTATTGGCAACATCTGTTCTGATCTGAATGTTTTTCTCATTTTTTTTTCACAAAATTTGACAACCATCACCAAAATAATTTTGCCAATCATTTCAAATTACATATAGGAAAATTCTAGACGCACTCTTAAACATTATTTTGTCAACCAGTGGTGAACTCGAGTTTTTTCCCCCCTCACAAATTCTTCCAAAATGAAGCTTTTATCAATTTCTTCTCCAGTTCCAAAGGAGTAGCACTTGATAGATCATCAAAAATGTTTCAATTTTGTCTTCATCCTTAGGTTAATCAATTTACTCATTTCAAAAGGATATTTAGGCACAGAGTTCTGCAACTTTG
Source organism: Hermodice carunculata (assembly GCA_964020975.1). Taxonomy (NCBI): domain Eukaryota; kingdom Metazoa; phylum Annelida; class Polychaeta; order Eunicida; family Amphinomidae; genus Hermodice; species Hermodice carunculata. Next base: position 6,171 of record CAXHWN010001442.1, read on the forward strand.
AACTTTGATTGGAACCAATGCACTGATACTCCAGTAGTATTGCCTTGTATATGGGTAATGATGCTTCCTGCACGCATGGTGGTTATTGAAAATGTATTGGTTTGTTGACATTGAGTGATTGTGAATGCATAGTAAAAGAGATGCATATGACTAACACCTTTATTTTCAACATTTTCATCTCTTATTTAAATGTATTGGGAGCAACTTACATCCGCTTTTTCATGTACATGTACTTCCTCTCATAAAGGGGTGTTGAAATTTTGTAACAACACAAACACTATTTACTTTTTCCTGTTTTATTGGGGGGAGGGGGGTTGAATATGGTGCCTTCTTACTTTTTCATGATCAACCTAACATTTGGATTTCATGCTCCTCCCCGCACCCCCCCACCCCCCTTTCCAAAGGGTGATACAATGTTGTTCCCATGATAAACAATACACTGGTGACAAAATTTCAAAAATACAAGTTGCATGTATTTGGTAGATGTGAAATTTTAGTGTTGATAAACAAATTTAAACAATCATTTACAGGGATCATACATTTCTCAAAACCCTTGCAAGTCCTTGAATTTCATTTTCTGTTTTGAAGGCTTCTACACTCCCTGAACTCAGTTTCCTTATTTATTTGAAGCAGCACAAGTTGAGAAATAATACAAATTATTAATAGTGTATCAATCAATTGTCAGATAATGGTACTGCTATGTCTGCAATGTTGACATGCATTGATTGTTTACTGAGACCAAAGTGATCACATCATAAACAATCACTGAATGAAATTACATAGGTAATTTTGATTTCAGATGTACAGACATGCAAGAGATATGTAAAATATGTATGTGAATTGTTTGCCCTGGACTTACTGTCATGTTCTTTATATCATTGGCTTTCATTTTTTTCAGTATTTTTTCAATAGCAAATCAAACTCAAAGGAAGAATACATCAATATTATAAGTTGTACATTTTAAATGTATAATTTATAATATTGATGCATTCTTCCTTTGAGTCAAATGTTGGAAGTTTATGAATACATTAACAAAAAATGGAGTAGATTACACATGACAGTAAGTTTCCAAGATCTATGGATTAGTATGGTTAATTGTTAGATGCACACGAATGGTCCAGGACCCACTGGACTACAATGTATTATATTATAACTAGGTTTAAATACTGCCAGTCTCTATTAGTGCCACTCTTGATTCAGTGGTGCCAAAGGCACTCATCAGCAGGGGGAAACCCTTGTTATAATGTGTAACAGAATTTGAAAAAAAAAAAAAAAAAAAAAACATTCATCAACAGTTTAAAATTAAAAGTTATACTAACTAGACATTAATAAATACATGTAGCATGCACATAATTTTTAGCTGGAAAACCTACATATAGCTTCTGGGGGCTCCCCCCCCCCATTAGGGAATGCTGCCCCAAGACCCCTGCTGGAGGTTACCCCAGATCCCCTCCCCCCCCCCCCCCCCAAACTGCGCTTTGCAGATGGAAATATGTCTGCTCTTTTCAAAACCTGCCTGCAACAGTGCAACACTGCACTCAAAGCCAGGTTGTGGGCAAGTTACTCAGTGACTTGACAATCTGGGTATTTAGTTAACACCTCATAGAATGCAGTCAAGCCAGCTGTCAAGTTAATAAATAAAAGATAGAACATGATTCATGATATAAACAAACTGGGAAACAAATTTTCACAGCAAGTTCTACCTGTGTATTCTACAAACATCAATAACATTTATAATGTGATGTTAACATCATCCTCAACATGCAATTTAAAAGTATTTTTGAAATTTTTGTCACCAGTGTATTGTTTATCATGGGAACAACATTGTATCACCATTTGGAAAGGGGTGGGGGGTGGGGAGGAGCATGAAAACCAAATGTAAGGTTGATTATAGACCTAAGTGCAGTAAATGAACTCTTATGCACTTTTACCCCATTAATTATTACATTTGATTTGGCAATATATTTACATTTTTTTCATGCAATCATTGTTAATAGCCTTCTTTTTATATGAAGTTTAACATATTTCATGGCTGACTTCCTACAAACAATGGAAAACATCAAAATTTTTGCATTTATGTTGAGTACCAATAAAAATCCTGTAAAAATCGAGATTTTTCTAAATTTTAATTTTTAGGGTGAACTTTGACCCCCTGTTTCTTCTCTGGAATGAAACTTGTATTTCTGAACTCGTCATGAAATAACCAGTCCAATGATGTATCACTTGAATATATGTGTATCATAGTATTAGTATACAACAAAAATGTGGAAAAAATGGCAAAAAAACGCTGTTTTCCCCAAAATTTTGATCCTCCATAACATTTGACCTAATTGACCTGCAGGCAAAAATTACATTTTTGTTTTTCTGGTACCAAGACCTTTCCAATGGTGTATCATTTGTACACATTGGATGACTTTTTGAAAAATCCCTGACAACCCTACTGACAGACCTAAGTGCAGTAAATGAACTCTTGTGCACTTTTACAGTCCAAGAGGTTTGGCAGCCATGACTGCAAACGCATGATCAGATTAACGTTCCAACAGGTAACGAAGCCAACGCAATTAAGTTAATACTTCCAGGGGCTGTATACATGAAAACTGACTTAAGCTGAACTTCAACTTTCTACCTTTGGTGTGAAAATCAAACTCACGAAAAACACCGAAATCCGTATTCATGCAGCGACCTCAACTTGCTCAAGTCAAGTTTAATTTTGTTCATCAGATCCGGGCCCCAAGGGACCTCCCCTCGCTCTGTTAAGCTTGCGGGTGGGACCCACCCGCAAGCTTAACAGAGCGAGGGGAGGTCCCTTGGGGCTAATCAGATCCCTGACGTCAGACGCCCAGCGACAAGTCTTCGTGATATCTAATAAATAAGCAAGTATCACACACAAGCAAACAAAATTAATAAACAGTGATGTGTTTACCTTTAGTAACCATGTTGTAGCGAAATGTGGCGATCGGCAAAGGAAAAATCTTTGCGTCGTCAGCCTGAATCAAACTCGGCTCACACTGCGTCACAGTAGATATACCGGTGTCCAAACTAGAATCTTGGTTGAAAAGTAATCTCGTCACTATACACAAGTTCGTTGACAGTCATCTTCATCGCAATGTCACTATACACAAGTTCGTTGACAGTCATCTTCATCGCAATGTAACATCGGCGAAATCAACTCGGTCGTAAATCAGAATGGTCGCAGTGTCATTTGGTCAAAAAGTAACTTCGTCATGAGACCAGTGGTCGCTTACTTTCACTATGACCAGGACGGAGCTTTTCTGCAAACATGCATCAGAGGTTATCAGTGGTCACGTGATAGTCGGCCTCCTCTGAAAATGGCGGCAGTCCTGGAAGCCGGGCATGAGTGAGAGAGGCCGATGGAGCAAAGCCAAGACAGTGGCAGTCTTGAAGTGATAAAAAAGATAAATGGCCTAATTGATGGCGCGTATGCCAAAATGTGTAGCGCTTATTCTATTGGGTTTTAAATGTCCTGAAAACTTCATAAGGCAGCAATACGCCAACAGAAAGGCCTCTTGAGTCTCGAGAGTGAAGTGAGTGAGCCAGGTCAAAAATGAGTCTAAAAGTAAAAAGTAAAATGGGCATGGTCAAGGTATAGCTGTCCAGCAAAAAGCACATTTTTCAGAGAACGCACACGTTTTATATTATAATAATCTCAGAGACCCTAGCGTTTTGGATTTTTCATAAATTGATTTCATGTTTACTTCTACAAAAAAGTTTGCCCGGTTGACACACTCCGAATTCGCAAGAAGGGGATTGTTGGAACGAACGACCTTTTTTCCAAGATTGGAACCTACCGGATGGGTACAATCGCGCATGCGCATTGCGCATATACTGTACCCATCCGGTTTTCCAATGGGTTTTTTTCAACGACTTTTTTCCCTGAGTTGTACCCTTCCGGTACTGAAGGGGTTTTCGAGCGACTTTTTTTCCGTATCAAATGAAAGGCGTTATTTTACCACATTAACAGTTATAGGAAATACATTAGCGAGTCTTTGCCCTTTTGCCACTCTTGATCAATTAGTATTTTTATCAACCTTATGAATTTTTGATACATGTTAAATGTATTTGTTGACAGGTTTAATCATATATATATGTTACATGCATGTATCTACATTTCTTTCTCGTTATCCCCTTCTCTTTCTTTTTAATATTCTTTCTTTTTTCTCTTCTCAATCATTCTTTCTCTCTCTTTCTTCTCATGGGCCTAAATTATTAGATTAGATGAAGTAAATAAATTGAAGGAGTAGGGAAGATGCATACTGGTACACCGATGATATACAAGGATATATGTATATATATATATATATATATATATATATATATATATATATATATATATATATATATATATATATATATATATATATATATATGCCATTTAAATTACACACACACGCATATATATATATATATTTACACATATATATATATATATATATATATATATATATATATATATATATATACATAATATATATGTGAGTGTGTGTGTAATTTAAATGGCCTTTTAATTATTAGATTAGTTAGATGAAATAAATAAATTGAAAGAGTAGGGAAGATGCATACTGGTACACCGATGATATACAAGGATATATATATATATATATATATATGCCATTTAAATTACACACACACGCATATATATATATATATATATATATATATATATATATATATATACATATATATATACATATATATATATATATATATATACATAATATATATGTGCGTGTGTGTGTAATTTAAATGGCCTTTTAATTATTAGATTAGTTAGATGAAATAAATAAATTGAAGGAGTAGGGAAGATGCATACTGGTACACCGATGATATACAAGGATATATATATATATATATATATATATGTATATATATATATTTAAATTACACACACATATAAATATATATATATATATATATATATATATATATATATATATATATATATATATATATATATATATATATATAAAATATATAATATATGTGTGTGTGTAATTTAAATGGCCTTTTAATAAGTCATATGTCATTTCAAACTCTAATTTGTCAACTATACTGAAGAATGCCTTGAAAAAAAACACATGATTTTATAATGCTAAGAAGGGCATTCCCAATTTTAAAATCATTAGTAGTTTGAAGATATCAGATATATTGAGAGATGAATTAAGATCAACACATTTATATACTAATGAAACTGAAAAAATGAATGTTGGGATATATAAATGTTAAACATCTGAAATTTTGACTATGTTCAAACTATACTTGCCATTCCCTTTAAGTTTCATGTTAATATTTTCATTGAGAATTAAACACCAATACCTGCACATGTGTATTGTACTTTTATGTTGTCAATGCTTTAGTCCATGGAGGACTATGTGCAATAAAGTTTTGCTACTACTACAAAAATCCAAATATGGCCATTTATGAGCCTTTTTTTTAATGTTGCAACATCTTCCAACTCATGGTCAATACAGATTCAAATTCTCCATGTTGCATACGTTTCATATCAAACAAAAGTTGTGTGCAAGTTATAGTTTACCCAAGGGGTGTATTGGAACATATTACATGTAGCCCAACTAAATTTTCAGAGGTGTAATTAAAGTTGAATCTAAATATGAAACATTAAATGAAATCACTTGATACACATACTAGTGTTATTTCAAAGCATGCTTTTGCTTAATGCATGAAACATGTGAAAAAAAGACCATGGTTTCTTAACAAAAACTTTCTTATTGAATTGAATTGTGTATCCTTATTAATTAAGAGCTGAGGTATATTTGCACAAAAATTTACTGAATCATAATGGAAAAGCACAGAAAAATTATCACTTTGCATAAAATGAAAGAGAGTGTCAAAACCATCTACATTATTTTAAAATGAGCAATGCAAGACAAAAAACAAGCACACCAACATTTTCATTTATGTCATATTATTTTTATTAAACCATGTAAGTGACATCGGAACACATTCACAAACACTATATACAGAGTAGATTTTTATCAAACTACAGAATGATTAATACAGTTCAAGAAGTGTAACAATTACACATAGGTCCATGCATTAAAAAATTTGGCAGTAATCACATCCATCCCAATGAAGTTAAATAGTTGCCCCCCCCCCCCCCAAAAAAAAAAAAATTACAAATTAGTCTATCTCCACACTTCTCACTAGACGAGTGCATTCAAATTTTCCCCAAATTACATGTACTTGTCAGCACATCTAACAAGTTGTATTATGTCTTGCCTTTTATACCATGTAATGATGTAGCAACAATGTACCCTGGACGGACAGAATGTATATCCCGGACCAGCTGTTGCATTTTCTGTAGAATGACCTCAGGGTAATCAAGAGGGGCGTTGTTTGTTTCAACATGTACCACAACGTCAACTGCCTGAAAATGGAATATTAAAATAAATGTGAGCGACATGTGTATGTATATATTTCAATTTTACAGACTCGATCAGCATCATGTCTCCCAAAACCCTAAAGTACCACGTTCAAATGATTGTGTTAACACTACCTAATGACAAATGTTTGTCCAGCCCTACTGTTTGTATTTTATTCTTATTTATTTTTTTTTCCTTGGGGGTGCTATAGTATGGGAATGATAATGCAAAGAAGTGATACACTTGACTACTTCTGGAGAACCTATGTCAGTTGACTGGCAGAAATCACCTGGAAATTTTCAGAAAGACAGGTTATATGCCTGAATAAGAAAATGTACAACTGTGACCCTCCTTTTCTGAGAAAATGTTTATATTTGTATGACCCCCATTTGTTAGGAATTAGCTTGTATGTATACGAAATATTTTTTCTCTCCTTTTCTCTCTCTCCATCTTTACTATGCAAGGAGCCTATATACCCATAAGCTGAGTAAGTTTGTAACAAGGACTGTTACCAAGTCTACACATGTTGGCAGGTAGGGATGGTCCAATTATCATAATCGGCTTATCTGTATCTTCTGCAGCCTAAGAAAAGGAAAAGAAACAAAACAAGAGGACCATGATGGGCCTCTGCCCAGCTGACAGGCAGCTAGAGTACCACAACTAAATCTGTGTTGTAACAAGCCTTGAGTCACTTGATTAACGAGATCAAAGTCATGGTGCAAATAGTTCTCCACTTATCATGTGAACGGTAAAATTCACATATTAAGCGGCACTGTTACATTTGGAATGAGGTTATGGTCACCCACATATTGTGTAAGCCTGCCCTTTCCTCAGACAACCAACATGTGCAGCATCAAGGGTTACGGTCAAATAGTTCTCAAGTTCTCAAGTCAACAATAAAATTTGAGTGAGTGGCCCCATGCCCTTTTGAATGGGGTCAAAGCGACTCATATGTTGTCGGAGTCTGGCCTTCACTACGGACAACTTGTGGGGGGGGGGGGGGGGGGGGGAGAGGGCCCTCTGAAGCTCCAGGGTTTTAATGCATTTAAGGGGGCATAAACTGCTTTTTTTCTGTCAATAAAATACAGCGGCTCCTCTCTAAGGCACCCAAAATGCAGCCTAAAAGTGGCCTTATAAGAGGGATGGCCCTTCTAGAGGCGGAATATATATATATATATATATATATATATATATATATATATATATATATATAACAGAAAATGTTATACTTTCTGCATAAGAATGGTGACTTTTCAAGAGGAGTGGCCTCTCACCAGAGGGGCCTTATACAGGGTACCACTGCAAGAGATATGATGTCTGTTTTGTTTTTTCGGGGCCCGGGGGGGGGGGGGGGGGGGGGCACGCTCCTGGTCCCCCCCCCCCCCCCCCCCCCCCCCCCACCCCCAATCTGCAACTGACCTGATCACAAGCAAGAGATTCATATGTGTTCCAAGCTTATAATGCAACTGTCACAATGAATGCAAACCATTTTGGGGTGATTAGACAATGCAGAGACGCTTTGCAGTTCAAGTTTGGGATATTTATACTTACCAAATTATTTCAAATATGGATTCATAAAAAAAAAAATCTTCAGTTTGAGTACCAATATCTGCAAAAATTCTCATTAGCTAATTTAGTCTGATGCCCCCCCCCCCCTCCAAAACACACACACACACACAAAAAACTGTGTTTGAGGGTCATAAAAATGTGTTAAAACAGTACTGTATACCTTATGCACAACAATGCAATACCTAGCAAGAGACTTTGGCAGAGTCTGAGTGGCTAGAGTGACACCTGAGCAGCAAGCCTGACACTTCCTGCTCAGCCATGCAGTGGGAGCTTAGCTTTCAGTACCACACAAAGGCAGTGTGAAACTAACAGCTTGGGTTTTGCCCACCAACACAAATAACTGTTGAATGGGAGATTAAGAGGTTTACTCATTTTCAAAATCCTGTGACTTTAAAAAAGTAAAAATTAAAAAAAAAAAAAAAAAAGAAAGAAAAAACAAAGAAATAAACTGAGATACTAAATACTCCTCATCATCAGGGACAATCCCTGAAATTAGTGGAAATTTCTACCAATTTAAGTGGCTGTTTCTGATTTGGTATTGACTGAGACTAGGTAATATTTCCTACATGTAGTCTCAGGTATTGACTTTTTAATTATTATCTGTCCCTTAGGGTCTCATGGAAATGTCACTGGAATGACTATTGAATGTTATACATCTCTGTATAATATACAAATCCTCCAATCAAAAGAGCAAACACACTATGCATTTCTCAAAAAAAATCACACATATCTGTAGATATTATTTTGTTACAATGTAAAGTGCACTCAATTTCTCAATGTAGCTGAGTTGATATACATTACACCTTGCACATTTCCCAATTATACAGTATATTATCAACATCCAGAGAAGCACTGTGTTT
>CAXHWN010001443.1:0-102500 GCA_964020975.1 Hermodice carunculata
TATGAATTACGGTGAGTTAGGCTCCACCGAATGTGTAGAATAAAGTGAAGACAGTGAGTAATGCTGTCAAAGCAATTTTATGACAGTTTAAGCTGGTTACTTTGCAAACGAAGGCTCCGTACCCGGCGATAAACTTTTTCGAATTATTTGTGGTATGTACTACAACTAGATTTTAATGTATCCATTTGAACTAGGTGCTGTTACTGTATATTGAGATACATGGCAGGCAATCTTGAAATTGGATCAGATAATTTTTGGAATTCATGAATCAGTTTGATACTTATTACTGATAATGTTTTTCAGGGATACACATCCTAGTCACTTTATTACCTTCTCATCATAGAGGATATTATTTATTTTTGACTGCATTAACAGCGGTTGGAATTTTTCAAGTTTACTAGATTATCATTTTTATGTAGCTAATTCTGCTGGGTGCTGTATATTGAGATACATGACAGGCAGTGTGTTTAGATATTGGATTGAATCAGTTAATACTGGAAATGTTTGTGTGTGTGTGTGGATACATAACATAGTGTGTTAATTTATTCTTCTTGTAGAGCACAGTAATTTATTTAAGAGCATAATTTATGTTTGACTGTATTAAAAGCTACAGTTAAGATGTCTAACTCTCCACAGGTAACTTGTCACTGTATTTCCTTGTCCGTTTGTTCAGGGACCATTCTGGAAGGACATTAACCTTTGCTAAAAGGAAAATCCAAGCAAAATTATTGAAGCATGTACCCAAGATGTTCAGTACTAGATATGAAAGTAATTTTGTGCCCAACATTTAATCATGCATAATCTACAATGTACGTGTATGTGTGTGTGTTGCGTACAGTAATTTGTCCTTTCAGTATCCATGAAATAAAAAAATTGCCTTTGCAACTATTTTGTGTTTCTTAATCTTCAGGCATGTGAGAGTTCAGATATTTAACTGATTTCAGATATTTTGATCAAAATATCCCATTTTATCCTATGTTAAATCAGATAATTTACTTCTAAGCTTACCCAATTTAGCGAATTTCAGATATTTTTCTAATTGACCACTCACATGCCTGAAGTTTGCAAACTGTTGAGTTTCTTTTGCTTGATCGTCATCAATGCAGAAGCAGATTTCATTATTATGCATCTTTTTAGGTGTATATTTAGTGCTTTGACAGGACTCTTATTTTAAGCCCAAGTCCCCTCCAAATGGCAGGAAAATGCATATTTTAATGTATTTTTTTAAAAAAATTTCCGGGGGAGCATGCCCCCGGACCCCCTAGCAGGGCTTCGCGGCTAACGCCGCTCGCAACGCTGAAAATGGGGCCACTGATTTTGTGAAGGGGGCAACCAATTTCTCTGGCCCAGTAGCCCTGGGGGCAACCACAAAAAATCCTTAATGTCAAGCCCTGAACATGTGCAATCACAGACGTATCATACTATCAAGAACGACAATTGAGGCGACTGACACTCAAAGCTGTAAACTAAGGGAAAAAAATTTGTATTGTATCGTTTTTTGGTGCATTGTATCGAACCACGTACTGTGAGCCCATTTGCAGCAATCAATCGTTTCACCCCTATTAAGGATGCAAGAGTGGTCACAAGATTTTCAAATTTTGACCATAAATAACATACTATCCTATGGTTAAGTGTATTTTAGTGTAATAATAGGACATTTTATATCTGTATAGATACAGATTTTTGATACATTGAAAAGTGTGCACTGATAAGACATCAATGAACAATTATGATGTTTCTGCACTGATACACATTCTGTGCATGCATGAAAGTGTCTCCACCTGATGCCAGGGGGCATCAGCCACGGATCAACAGGAAACAAAGATGTCATGTAGCATGTCTGTTACTGATGCTTCCACTGAGCACTGCACAAATTTTGAAAAAAAAAAAAAAAAAATTGCGTAAGGGGAGTGTGAACAGAGACTGGAAAAAAAACAATTGATTTGTGCAACTAAGGGAGGGTGTGGGTTTATCAAGAGGTTTATAAATTTAAATGCGTAAAGTATTGGCTTCAACTGGAATAAAAGTACATTCTTTCTGATATCCATACGAATCATGAGTTCTTTATTATAATCTAGTTTAGAGAAGAACCCTAGGATAAAAAGACATCATCCGTTTTTGTTTGTTTATTGATTTTACCAATAGGTATGATGTCATGTCACTGCGCTTGTCTGCTATTGCTCCCTCATGCAGTAGCATGATATCCTACTCGTTGGTTAAATCAATAAACAGAGAAAATTAAAAGGCAATCAGAAATTGCAGAATTCATGTCCCTCACCTTATTTACAGTATAACCTTGCTAATCACAGGTCTCATTTTGGAATGACTGGCAATAAAAATAGGTTATCACTGTGACCCATATATTTGACCTAATGACCTACTTTTGTTTCATGACACACTTTTAGGTTAAGATATGTGTGTGTGTGTCACGTTTCATGAAACTATAACAGTAAAGGAATAATAGCGTGGACATTTTACAAGGATATGTTACTGTGACCCACATACTTGATCTAGAGGCCCACTTTTGGTTCATGACACACCCTTATGTCTAGATACACATGTGTGTCAAGTTCCATTAATCTGACTTGAAGGACAACAGAATTATAGCTGACACATGAAGTGTAATTATAGTTTTACATGATTGTATCACCGTGACCCAGATACTTAAACCAGTGACTTACTTTTGTTTAATGACACACATTTAGGTCAACATATATGTGTGTGTGTGTGAAGTTTCACGAAACTAAGTTAATATTTAAATTGTTCAACTGTTATAGCCACAATGCACAATTTTATAAGGATGTATTACTGTGAGTCAGACACTTGACTTAATGACCTACTTTTGGCACACGACATGCGTGCACCATTATGTGTACATGATCTGTATGTGAAGTTTCATTTATCTATGCTAAACAGTAAAGGAGTCACAGCCTGGATGCGATTTTACAAGAATATGTCACTGTAACCTAGATACTTGACATAGTGACCTACTTTTGGTCCATGACACACTGTTACATCCACACATACCTGTGTGCAAAAGTTCAGCAATGTAAGTTGAAGAAGGAGCAAAAAATAGCCTGGACAATAATAACGGAGACCCACATATTTGACCTAGTGATCTAACTTTGTTGCATGACACATATTTAGGTCAACATATATTCATGACAAATTTCATAAAACTATAGTATTTAAGGAATTACAGCCCAGACATAATTTTACGGGGACATGGCACAGTGAACCACATACTTTACCACGTGACCTACTTTTGTTTCATCAAACACCATTAGGTCAAGATATATGTGTGTGTGTCAAGTTTCATGAAACTAAGTCTAAATAGTAAACGAAGAGTAACCCAAACAACGATTTACAAGGATATGTCCCAGTGACCTAGAGACATACTTTTGGTTCATGACACACCCTTATGTCTAGATACACCTGTGTGTAAAGTTTCATGAGTCTAACTTGAAGGACAACAGAATTACAGCCCAGACATGAATTGTAATGTAGTTTTACATGATTGTATCACAGTGACCCACACATTTGACCTACATTGTAGTGACCTACCTTTATTTCATGACATATCTATAGGTCAACATATATGAGTGTGAAGTTTCATGAAGCTAAGTTAAATAGTATTTAAGAATTTATAGCCTGGCCACGATTTCATAAGGATATGTCACCGTGACCAGATACTTGACCTTATGACCTACTTTTGGCATAGGACACACCCTTATGTGTAGATGCATCTGTATGTAAAGTTTCATTAATATAAGTTACATAGTAAAGGAATTACAGCCAGGACACGATTTTACAAGAATATGTTACTGTGACCCACTTTTGATACATGACACACAGCTATGTTCAGACACACCTGTTTGTAAAATTTTATTAATCTAAGTTGAATGACAAGCAAATTATAGCCCAGACACAGGAAAGCATCGAAAAAGTGATTACTAATATGCCTCTCCACCGGTAGGAGGGAGGCATAGCCATACAATAATCTATGCATACTGTAGGTGGCACCATTAATATCGCACTCGACCTAGAAACGCATTACATGCAGATCCATCTAGCATATGTTCCCACCTACCTGTAAAGTCTATATTAGGAACTTCATGTACAATGCTCCCTCTTTATAGTGTTGGTGTTGGGATCCACAGGGTATACTGTGTTTCTACTTCAGTTATGCACTGACAGGTGGTTTAGCTAAGGTAAGCTATCCAGCCAGAAAGGGAACATACTGGTTCAGGGGTAAGTCAAATCATTCCTATCTGAACTTGTGCAATACAAATTTAGTAATTATGTTTGGCTGGACAGGTATTCTTTATTCATAATGAGGCTCTCCATTTGTAAGCAAGCTTTCCCCTGTCACTCGCTAATGTAGCAAAATGCTATGAAAATACCGCTTTGGCTATAATTTTTTTACAATTGGCTGATGGTTAACAAATAGGAGTGTCCCAAACATTGTATTATGCACACAAATTTGGCTAAAAAATTAAAATTTCCAGGGGAAGCCCAGTGTAAGCAAAACTTCACTTTTTTTGGCTAATTCATCATTTACCATATTCATATTTACTCATTATTATGTGGGTTGTCTTTGCGGAATATTTAGCTTAGACAAAACAGGGTTTTCACTGAGCTCAGTTGGGTTATGTCAGTCATTGACATTGTTTGACATCACATTCACAGTGAATCAGAGAAAATTCAGAAAGACAACACACATACAGAGGCGACGTACTCTGTATAATTAGCTGGCAATTTGCGCCCGCTTAAGACCCCATCCCTGCGTAGTTTTTTTTTACATTTTTCATAACGGATGTACCATTTTAATGGTGATAATTCGCATTTGCAGTATTCTATATTTCACAAAATCAAATGACTAACTGATTGGCGCCAACTTGGTCCCATTTGTGGCGAAGCTTGGTCGATTTCTGATGATAAATTTTTCCGCCATAATGGCGACCATTGCAGTGACATGTAGTTCCATATGTACCTCCTTCCTTTCTCTATATGTTTCACCTGAAACATAATGTGGGCTGAATTCATTGAAACATTTTGTCAGTATCTACGGAAAGAACAAGTTTGTTGTCTGCAATCTTCACGCGGGTCTATTTACTTCCGGTGGCATGGCTTAGCCGCAGGTACGCCAAGCCAAATATTTCTCATAAAGCGCATTAAAATCCAGCCCTGTAATCTGTCTAAACTGTAATGAAAGAACATATATTGACTTACCCTGAAATCTCTAGTGTCTGTTACTGTAATAAAATTAAATTTTGTTGGAAAATACTGCAAAACAACCTGAAATTTTGCAACCGGAATTAGCGACAGGAAATGGCAGACAAAGCTTCGAGCAGGAAATTGAAGATCACGTGACCTAGATTTTTGTCACTCTCGTGTTTTCTCGTCTTTATCTCGTCCGTTTGGTAATTTTATCATAGATTGCACTGCAGCAAATGTGCAAGACCAACTGAACTGACAGAAGAGTCGTTATCATTACGTTTAAGCTCTATTGAAACCCCCTTCCTCCTTCCTTTCATGCCACGCTTCCTGCTTTCTTTCTGCCTCATAAAAATTATTGTGCCAATAACAATATAACAATATTTCTCTGTCTCTGTCTCTCTTTATATGTGAGATATGTAATCTCAATTTATGTGCTACAAAGATTTGTATATATTAATTCATGGACTTTGTGGTTGCACAATTTTTCATCGGATCATGTCTGTTTTACAAGTAGCGCATTTCAATGAATCTAGACTATTAGTGTTCATTTCAGTTAGAGATGACCTCCTGTGCACTTCAGTAACAGAATTAGATACTGATTGTGAATTAGTCAGGACGAAAATAAATATATGTGGTATGAAAACTTTATACGTGGGCGCCTTCTATCGCCCTCCATCCCAAATTAATGAAGAATACTTACAGCAACTCGACCTCTCCCTCTCTAGAATTTCCAACCTGAATAGTCATATCTTTATAGCTGGAGATTTTAATCTCCCTGGTATTGACTGGAATAATGATACTATCAAACCTAATGCTCAACATTCAAATATCTGTCGCCAGTTTATAGAAATTACAAATAATCATAATGTGGAACAAAAAGTTAACAAGCCCACAAGGAAAGAAAATATTTTGGACCTTTTCCTCACAAACTCCCCAGCCGCTGTAAATAGAGTGGAAACCCTCCCAGGCATCAGTGACCATGATGCGGTGTTCGTAGAAACTGACCTTGCTGCAAACAGACAAATCAAAAAACCTCGTAATATCTTTCTATTTAGAAAAGCAAATTACAACGCCATCCGTGAGCATATGACCGCCTTCTCTAATAGAACCATAGACGCCCACAGAGTAAACCCCTTTTCTGCAGACGAGTTATGGACCCTATTTCACAATGCCTTACAAGAAGCAGTTAAAGAATTTATCCCTCAGAAATTGATTAAACCGAAACATAGTCTCCCATGGATTAATCACAACCTAGCTTGCCTCATCAAGAGAAAGAATAAACTCTATAGCAAAGCAAAAAGGACCACAAACGATAGACACAAATACCTGAGAATTAGACACCTAACACAGAAAAAGATAAGAGAAGCCTACGATAAATATATTGCCGACATAATAACCCCACCAACAGACATCACCTCAGAATTCCCTAATTGCAAACAAAAAAAGTTCTGGTCATATATACGCAGTCTAAAACGCGATTCTACTGGTATAGCTCCCCTTAAAGACAATGGACTAACAATATCCGACAACAAAACCAGATCAGAAATCCTGAACAAACAGTTCCATTCAATCTTCAATAGAAATGACCCCACTACATCCCTCCCAGACCTCGGACCAAGTCAATTCCCTTCTCTTCCCGTTTTCAAAATAACTGAGCCCGGTATAGAGAAATTACTGTCACAACTGAACCCACATAAAGCAGCGGGACCTGATGAGATTCATGCCCAAGTCCTTAAAGAACTGGGTACTCACATTGCCCCCATCCTCCAGTGTATATTTCAAACTTCCCTAGACACATGCAGGTAAAGTGCCCAATGCTTGGAAAGCTGCACATATCTCCCCTATCTATAAAAAGGGTGAGAGATTTAAAGCAAGTAACTATAGGCCGGTCTCACTAACATGTATATGCTCCAAAATAATGGAGCATATAGTGGTTAGTCAAATAATGACACATGTAGAGAGACATAATATAATTCATAACCTGCAGCATGGATTCAGAGCGAAACGCTCTTGTGAAACCCAGTTATTAACGTTTATACATGAACTCGCCAAAAACATGAATGATAGGGAACAAACAGATATAGTCATAATGGATTTTGAAAAGGCCTTTGATAAAGTGTCACACCGTCATGCACCTACTACACAAGTTAGACTTCTATGGAATTAGAGGCAACATACATACCTGGATAAAGGACTTTCTCGACAATAGAACACAAAGAGTTATGGTCAACGGTGAAACCTCTACTCCCCTTCCAGTGGAATCCGGTGTCCCACAAGGGTCGGTCCTAGGACCGACCCTCTTCCTTTTATATATAAACGACCTCCCCAATCACACCCATTCTACAGTACGCCTTTTCGCCGACGACTGTGTCCTCTATAGGAAAATCTCAACCCCTACCATTGCTCAAATCCTTCAACAAGACCTCTCAGCCCTAGCTGACTGGGAGTCCGGCTGGCTTATGAAATTCCACCCAGCAAAATGTAATATAATGAGAATAACGAAATCCAAAACTCCACTTATATTTGAATACACCCTTAGGAACTACAAACTGGACTCAGTAAACGAAGCCAAATACCTAGGAGTAACTATAGCTAATGACCTTTCCTGGACCTCCCATATTAATAATGTAACCACTAAAGCTAACCGTTCTTTTGGCCTTATCCGCAGAAACCTTAAAAAAGCCCCCACAGACACTAAAGTCCTAGCTTATAAAGCATTAGTCCGCCCAAACCTTGAGTACTGTGCAAGTGTTTGGGACCCCCACACCAAAAAAGACAAATGCCAGTTAGAGATGTTTCAAAGGAGGGCTGCTAGATTTGCCACCAACCGGTATCACGACACAAGCAGTGTAAGTGATATGCTGCATTCATTGCAATGGCCCTCCTTAGAGACCAGACGTACCTACATCCGCCTTAATATGTTCTACAAAATAGTCAATGATTTGGTAGCCATCCCTAGCTTACAATACCTCACTCCCAGACCCCGTCCAACCCGTAATTCCCATTCATTATCATACCTCCCTTTTCAGACTTCCAAGGACTGCTATAAATACAGCTTTTTCCCTAGAACAACCTTAAATTGGAATCAACTTCCAATAGCTGTTGTCACAGCTCCATCCCTGGCAAGTTACCAACAGAGGCTGGTTGCTGGCCAGGCATCACAAGGTTAGTCTATATGTTAACCCGCTTTTAGCCTACTAACAACTAACAACATATTTTTCGCCTGTCCCTTTACTTCGCTAACTAACACATATTAACTTTTTCTATGCGCAGTACAGCAAAAAATGTTCATTTTTGAACGCTTGCTGAAACGAGAAGAAGAAGAAGATCAAAATATGACACATTGCCAATTAACGTTCAAATTTTCTTCCCTTATTAACAGATGTTGTCTTGTAAATTATATTAAACCGAAACAAGGAGCCACTGTCAGAAATATAGGTCCAGATATTTCGGCCTCTAAAGCTTGTTCTACCCACTGAAGACCCTCATATTATATTTCTGATATGGCCTATAAATATTATATATATATATATACATGCATATATCTGTTGAACGAGTTTTGGAAAAGAAATACCATTTCAAGGAAAAATCTATCGGTCCTTTTATTTATCATCTATCTAGCCGTGCACCTGTTTATAATGTTTCCGTGTTTATATTAGGAGGTAGTCAGTGACGCAAATGGACATGGACAGTATAAAACTTGACTAAAAGCTTTTTGGAATTGATTTAGGTGTATTGCAGGACATTTCGATTTGAATATGAACGGGACAGGTGATTCATTTTAAATATCGTAGTCATAAAGGACTTCGAATGTACTTCATCAAATATATTTCACAAAGTTTTTCATATTGGCCATCCCCACAACATTTTTCTTGTTTTTCTTTTCTTTGCTTCTGTTTTTAAGAATCATTTATTCAGCCCTTATTTAGCGTTATTGAAGAATAACAAGTCTAATGGAAAATTACCTACAGGATCATAGTTTGAAACACTTCCTCCTAATTAAAGCATCAAAACAGTGAGGTATGCTTTTCAGTCAAAATGGAGTGTACATGGATGGCATTATTTTAGTCGTATCGATCTATTTTTACGCTTGCTTTTCTTTTCTCTGACTGTCTCTTTAGATTATTAATTTTTATTTGGTTCGCCCGGCTCTTCTTATTTTCTTGCCCAGTTGAATGCATAACCCAATGCAGAAAATTCTTATGGGCTAGGGTTATGCATTCAAATTGAATTCCATGTTACGTAACCTTTAATAAACTGGTTACTTTTTGCCGTTGTGGACCCTGCAATGGTTTCAGCATAATTAGATTATCGTGCCTTATTTTGAAGAGATTAATATTAACATTGTATTTCCTCCAAAAGTAGGGTCATTGGACTATTATGCCTGAATAAACTAAGTGTTATTGGATTTTTTAAAAGTCAAAGCTTTAGGATTAGTGTCAATATTTTTTTATCATTGGAAGACTGGGGGGGGGGGGGGAAATTATTGGTAACTCCCCCCCCCCCTCAACAGGGCCTCATTTGTGAGGCTGTGAAAGCAAAATTTTAAAATCAATCCAAGTTAAGTATCAAGGTTCACATTGATATATTTGTTGTTTCTGTATGCAGGGTGCCGACCATTCCGGATTCAGCACCTTGGCCCATATGCAATCCTGGTTCCATTATGTTTGGACCAAAATTGCTCCGGTGCTACAATGTGGGGTCCTCAGATGATTTTTATCTACCCTTTCATATATCTTAAGAATGTTATTTCAATGTCAAACTGTTTTTTTCATAAGTGTGTAATTTAACACATGTGATTGCCAGAGGAAATAAATATCTTTTCAAATTACATAAGTATTTTTTAATCAATATTATGCAAAGGAGTGCATTGATTTTTTCCTCAGAATGCACCAGATTGTACCATTTTGTTTAGTTATTCAAACATTTTTTTGGTGGGGGGGGGGGGGGGGGGGGGAAGGGGGAGCGCCAAAAAAAAAGAGCATTTACAGATCATGCCTTCCATCCACTTATGCGCAATTTGTCCAGGATTGTGAATTTCCATGTACAGGCATTGGATTTGGGCAGATCAAAGTGTTAGTGGAGAATAATGAGAAAATACAACTCCAGCCCCTGTTGGCTGAATTGTCTTCTCCTAGAGGGATACAAAAAACTTCACTTTTTGCTCATTTCAATTATGAGGCCTAGATCAATTATTACCACTTCAAACCAAAGTGTTCGTGCTCTTGACGTGCCTCCCTGCCTAGTTCCGGTAAAAAATATTTTATTAGGCATTTGTAGGTACTACTTCACTGTATCACTCATATATGTCGCATTTTCCATCCATACTCAGCGGACTATCATTTCATCCTTTGTCAGGCATCATGACATGGCAATCAGTAACTTTTATCTTTCTATTTTCTTTAAGATTAATATGAATCTGTAGAAAAATATTAAAATATTGCTGCCCCTTTTTCTGATCATAACAGAAGAATTTATATATATATATATATATATATATATATATATATATATATATATATATATATATATATATATATATATATATATATATATATATATATGTATAAATACAACAGGGTCTTAAGATCTTTACAAAATTGCCGTGACAAGTGGCTATAGAGATTCCATCCAAACAAGTGTATAGTCAAGACAATTTCACACTAAAGGAATCATCAACAGAAAAAGGTTTGGGAGGGTTTCTTCCATAACAATCTGAAATTTGAGAAACACATTCAAGAGAAAATAAACAAAGCAAATATAATGATGGGAACGATAAGAAAGTCTTTCGAACATATGGACGGAGACTAATTTTTACTGTTGTTTAGGTCAATGTTGCGATCACTTGCTGAATATGCCAACCAAGTGTGGTGCACACATTTGAAGCTTTATATTGATGCATTGCAAAATGTGCAAAGGAGAGCCACAAAATTGATCCCAGGATTCAAAGACTTGAGTTACTCTGAAAGACTAAAAAAGCTGGATCTGCCTACTCTAGCCTGCAGAAGACTAAGAGGCGATATGATTGAGTCCTTTAATATCCTCAGAAATGATCTCCGTTATGATCAAGCAGTGGCAACTGGATTGTTGAAAAGCAATCTTGACTCTGCTACACACGGGAACGTATACAAATTAGAGATCCAACGAGCAAAACTTGACATTGGGAAATGTATTTTTTCTTTTGGAGTTGTAGGTTCCTGGAATAGTCTGCCAGATGACGTAGTATTATCACCAACAGTGAATGCATTTAAACATAGACTAGATGGACACTGCAAGGATCAACCTATGAGATATAACAACACAGAAGAACTACAATCAAATAGAAACCTGAAGTTTCCATATCCATTTTCATCAATTTTTGACATTTATCAGAACAAGTACAAAATTGTAATAATATGAAGGAGTACTACATCTTTTATATTTATGTTTGGGTGCCAAACCAGACATATTGTTTTTCTAGGAGTTCTTGATTTCCTAATACCTTTCCGCCGCATTTTGACGCTGTTTTCTCAGCCATTATAAGGGTTACAACATTGAAATTTTACATACTATGAGACCCATAGCTGAAATTGAGCCCCTGGTGTGGATTTATTGATGTGTTGTAAATTATTAAAGTTATGGGTATAAATAAAAAAAATCCTATTCAGCTATTGGCTACAAAAAAAATGGTAGTTGTATTAGTCAATCACATTGCGTGAATTGACAATACACCTGTTGCCTGGTTACCTGCTACTGTTCAGTAGATTGTACCTGATGACCCATGATAGATGATGTCACAAAACAGTATCCGAGGGGGCTTCAAAAACAAGTTCCAATTGACACCCAAATAGATTTGCTTGCAAATCTATCCATTTTAGTTTGTGTATTAACTGTTAAGAATAATAAGAGCTGCACATAGAGGTCTCAACCTGAGTGCAGTATTATCACTTATGAACTTATGATAACTTCCGGTGAGTTCATTGGCTGGTTGCCTTGCTCAGACCTGGCCCAGGAACAAACAGTCTGTGACCCATGACAATTGATTGAATTAAATAAATTTAAATTGGTTGAATTAACTTCTGCTTAAATCACGTTTACAAAATCAGGAATAAATAAATTATCGTTGGAAATCTGTGTTTTAAGTGATTTGCATGTGCTGTGAAGTTTCGTGAATTTGGTGCCCAAGTGAATGGCTGTGCACCTTGTCTTAAAAGAGTGGTTCCCGAGTAGCATTCCCAATCCCTTCCAAGCGTTTCCGTATACATGCTGGGACACATGTTTCAATCGGTTTTGGGGCTACACCCACTACATATTACTGAATATGCAATCTTAAAACAAACAAAAAACAACAAAAAATCTAGGCACACAGACTGATTTGCTCACAAACAAATCATTTTTTTTCTAGTTTTTATTTGTAATGGGAGGGAGGGGAAGCCGTAATATCTAACCACCAGGTGGAGATAGGTTACAAGGCTGATGAAGGGCAGGCGGCCAAACTACCTTGTACATTTCTATCTGTGAAAACTGTTGTCGACCTTCAGTGCAGCCATATTACTCGTACACACATTTTGTGGTCCAGGTAAGAGTTTGAGAGCAGAGAGACCTGCGATTAAACAGAAAGCGCTCAAACAGACGCAGTGAATATTTATATACAACTGCTCAAACGACAATCCTGTTACATCTTTGGTCATCGTACTTTTTGCATTACTTGTGCGGAAAAAACAGCGTCTGCAGTGTGTCTGTGGTGTGGTGCACAGTGTGTGTATGCGGGTCGCTTTAGTTGATGACTGGTGATTAAGTTTTAGACGTGGTTTTGGGGATTGATCCAAAGGCTGACAGCCTGATAACGTGTGTGGACTGGTGTGTGCTTCATGTTGTAGCGTAAAATTGTTATGGATGAATGGCGTATCAACTGGTCAAGCGGCAAGCCAGATCAATGAAGATGACCACAGTTCACACAATAAATTATTGTAATATTGACATTGATTGTGATTGACATTTGGATTTGACAGGAGGGGATGATGTATTAAGTGAAATGTGATAATGAAACAAACCGTCATGAGCGGTGATTCTGGTTAGGACGAAATGATTCTGGGCCGGAAACCATGACCAACGATGAGGCGAGTGGCTTCCTTGTGCAGAATCATTGACACTCAATGATTGAGCCCCAAGAAGAAACCCATGCAGATGATGGTTTGTATTTATCCCGTAATGTTTCTATGGAATATTTGGAGGTTCTTCAGAAACAGTCCTTGCACTTAGTTGGGCACAAGACTGCCAAAAATGGCCCTTTTCTTTAGTGGAGGTTACCCCCCACACCCCCTTTTCTTATGTGTGTGTGTGTGGGGGGGGGGGGGTTCCCACCACACACCCCTTCAGGCTTCCTCTTCTGCTACTCTATATTGGACTCCAACCCACGCATGCAACCCGTTCCCGTAGCCCTCCAGTCTTGCTGCCTGAGCTAGCGAGGATTGTTGGTTATCCGTGTCATTCATGCCCCACTTGAACGCTTGACTGAGGATGCATCAGGAGAAGCACCACCTAGCGAGAACCACAAATACTACTATACTAACATGGCCCTCCCTGAATGCTGTAGCCCACCATACAAAATCATCTAAAATGTAACATGGAAGTAGGTTCAACCTAGTAGCAAGTAGAGCATTTATACTAAATATGTTGTAGGCATTGCCTAAGATGCAAACATCAGCATTACCAAGTATTGACAATAACATCAGTGGATCAGGCAGTAGCACTGTCGCTAGGTCCCTCTAGTGGCCATTTACTAAACCAGTCTAGAGGGGCCAGGCCGTTGTACCTTGAGTGGCTGAATGAACTGTTCTGTCATATAGCCTTTCTTTTTGTCATTCACTGTTCCACAAATTTAAGTATTGTGCCCAAGATGTCAAGTGTCATGATCTATGGGAGAGACGTAGTGGGTACGAAGAGTGATTGTTGGAATCTCGCGTGACAACACCAAATCTGAACGTTCATTGGCAATATGCCCGTTGGGGTGCCTTATTTCCATTTTCCTGTGCACATGGTCATGTGAGCCCTTAGTAAGATTCAGATTCAGATTCAGAATGCTTTATTCCACCAATTATTACATGATTAGTAAGTTGAAAACATTGATATAGGTGGTCTGGGAGATCCACATTATGACATATAAAATGTCGCTCACACATGAGGAACCCTGAGATACAGTTGAAGATATACACATTGAACAGAATTCTACAGTTGTGATCTATGTACAAAAATATGGCAGACTGAGCATCTGAAGAAGCATTTATGGAAAAAAAAGAAAGTGCTTATGTGTCAATTTCATTGATTTTATAGTTGCTTAAAGCCTTATACTTGACTATCTTTTTTTTATCTTTTACAAAAAGTTTATGATCCAGACACATTATCTGATCAGGGAACATGGAGATGGGAATCTCCCTGTTGGCGATGATCTTCTGCCAGGGGTACTCACAGAGAAGAAAATCCCTGTATAACCCCACTTATTAACCATTGAAAATGACCTGTCATCAAGCCACATTCCAACACAATCACCTGTGATGACTGGCGCAACCCAGTCCTACTGTCTAGTAAGGCTGACCATGCTGACCCAAAATTTATGACGTCACAATACAACGTAACATGTAGATTTCTCCTAGCAACGTTACTGGGCCCTATATAAAGGCCATGCACACAATGCAGCATTTAGTTTTGATTGAACCACTTAACTGTGGAGTTAAAAGATTTCAACTGTCTGTACTGCTGGGCATAAGATTAGAGTTATGCTCAAGCTGTGATCAATCATTACTGATTAGCCTCTGATGAGTCCAGTGCAGGACAAAACGCATCAGGCTTATTTGGCACACCTTGTATCTGTTCTTATCAACACTTGCCTGGTCTTCTCATTGCTCACACTTGATTAGCTGTAAGAAGACCAAGGTACTATATTGTGCAAGCTATGAAGTAAATGGATCCTGGAACCATTGTTTCTTATTTTAGTTGTTACTTCTCTGACACCCGTAACAATTTAATTGGGAACATACAGTCTGGTAGTTCTTTAAAAGTTCAGTTTTAACATAGTTATTAAAGCCCTGTAAGCTGTGAGTAAGAAGTTTATCTGTAATATTTTTTGTTTCATTGTTTGCAACCACATGGATTTCATATTTCAAACTTTATTTGGTTAGAGTTGTGTTGACTCTATTTACAAATAATTTACCACATCCTCTAGTAATATGGCTGTGTGTCTCTTTCTTTGATTTAAATGGCATGATGAAAGTTTGCTTGGAAGATTTTAATTTGTGAATTTGTGATAAAATTTCAGTTTCATTTGAGTGAAAATATGCTTAACTAACAGTAATTTTAACTCTTTGAACAAAGGTTCTGTGTGGGCATTATAGTTACTACATGTTACCCGTCTCAAAAGCTTTCTTTTTTAATTTTTCTATTCTGCTCAGTTTGAAACCCCAATTTAAGATTGCAAAATTACTATATGGGAGTATTAAGGAGTTATAAATCATGAGCTTTGTATGAGTGGTCAAAAAATATGTAGGTTTGTTTAGAATTCCAACTGCCTGGGGTATCTGGGATATTTTGACTGAAATTTTTGGAAGAAGGTCTTTCCAATTAATGTGTTGATCAATAGTTATACCTAAAAAATTAAAACTGTAGACTGCATCAACATGGATACCATCCATGAAAACACCAGGCAAGTCTATATTAATAACGGCTACCACCTTTCCCTCTCCTTCCAAAAAACCTGTTACTCTATAAGTTAACTGTGCTCTCTCGTAAAGCCCAAAATAAATTGTAAGTGTGTTTCCCATAACAGACCAAACTTTTTTTTTGGCCAGTAGGTAGGCTTAATTTTTGTTTTTCAGTCTGTTTAATGTTTTTTTAGAGACACACTCTCCTGATAATAATAAGCGCCAAACTTCCTCCAGGCACTCACAGTTATGATCCTCATTCTGCCATTTCCTAAACACATTTTCCCTTATTGCTCTATATATGCATCACACCATGCCTAACAATAGTCTACCATCTCGTGCGCCTCCTGGGAACACACTCTACACTTACCATTGCAGCATGCAGTCCATTTCTGTCTTCTCTTTTCTAAATTGGTAAGTCCTGCCCTACTCTGAAACAAAAGCTTATATCCCGTCCCTCCATACCAGCATGTACTTTTATTTGGCTTCTCTAAAATCTTACCAATAGGAAGACTGCACAAGCGTCTGGGGATGGAAATTGCCTGTTCTTTCACAGACACTGCAGAGTTAGGCCAGAGCGGTTTTGTCTGTAATGGGACTCCTCAGTTGCAAAAGTGTAACAGATTATTATGTCACCTATATACCCTAAGGTGACGCTGGCCTTAGTAGCTTGCGCTATGTTATAGACCTGGCATTGAAGCTGGCACTTCACTTCACGTGAAATAACTGACAAAATGACGTGTCAGTTCTATTGTTTGTGTACACATGTGATTTCCACATGTATTTGGCATGTTTGGTAGCAAACATTGGTTGCTTGGATAGTGCTGGGGATGGAAATTGCCTGTTCATTCGCAGACACTGCAGAGTTAGGACAGAGTGGTTTCGTCTGTAATGGGACTCCTCAGTTGCAAAAGTGTAACAGATTATGATGTCACCTATATACCCTAAGGTGACGCTGGCCTTAGTAGCTTGCGCTACATTATAGACCTGGCATTGAAGCTGGCACTTCACTTCAAGTGAAATAACTGACAAAATGACGTGTCAGTTCTATTGTTTGTGTACACATGTGATTTCCACATGTATTTGGCATGTTTGGTAGCAAACATTGGTTGCTTGGATAATGCTGACCTGCACCGTATATTTGTCCTTTAGAGAAGTATTTCTCCATCTGGTACATGTTTTTCTTTTCATGGGCAAATAAGAGACTATACAAATAATTGTGTTTTTGGCTGTGATGGTGCCAATCCTGTGTGGACATATCGTGGCTGGGAAAAGATCTCAAGTTAAATTTTATAATCTGTTGTCACATGATCACCAGAAAAGCTATTGTTCTGGTTCTTGTCTGGAGCAAGCAATATCACAGGAAAGTAAGCATGGGAAAGTAAAAGATTAGCATAAGACTGGGCAAGTATACTTACCTTCTCATGACTTTCAAACCCCCCAAAAAAGAAAAAAAAATTTAAAACTTTACGTGCCTAACTGTGTAACTTGACATATATTTGTTTCATATTTGACTAAAATACAAAAAAAAAAACAGACACAAGGTTAACCAAGGTTGACAGGACGCAGAAAGTACAGCCAGAAAGATTATATATGATAGATCTATTAGATGCAACATCAAAGTTGGCAATGGCAAATACAATTATCAACATTTTTATCACATACCTATAATGTTATCTGTTCTGATACATGTATTTTTGCATGCCTAATTTTGACCCATCTGGCCCCCTTTATATTACACGCGAAAGCCTCATATGTACATTTCGGAATTCCGTAATGCATGTTTGGGCGTATGCCACCTAGGGAGCTATTGAGAAACCAACTTTAGCTTCTTGTGATATTGCTTGACCCATCTGGCCTCCTTATTACCCGCAAAAGAATTCTGTAATGCACATTTGGGCATGCGCCGCCTTCTGAGCTATTGAAACTGTAGATATGTGACACACATAAAAATACATCCATTGGGTAGTTTCATATCTGCACGAGTTGAAACCCTCAGCATGTCATACATGTATCTGCATGAGTGAAGGGAGTGCAGATATGAGGTGCTGAGGGTTTTTAACTCATGCAGATAAGAAACTACTCATGTATTATGTACATAGAGGGAGTCCTTGCAGAGCAAACACTGTCACAAACTCACCTTTCTGTGTCATTACCCGTGATAAACTGAGCAAAAGTCGTATGGTTTGAGATAAAAATTGTAAAAACATATTAACTAGGTCTAATCTATAAATGCCTTGGAGGTGGAATCCGAGAGTATTAGGTCCAATGAATATGTAGATAAATAGTTTTCAGAGGGGGTAAATTAACAGTGTAACCAGATATTTATTGGGATCCAACATTCTGAATTTTGTCAAGACTCACGGGACGCTTTAAAATTTAGTTATGCTGTACCTTTACGAGATCCAAGTATTCCATTTGTCCTGGCATGTATATGTACTTGGTACTTCATTTGTATTGACATGATTGTAACCTCCGATTGTATTACGGATGAGTCTACAAAGACTTAAAATTTGACTATTACTAATACATGGTGTGGCCATACATGTGGGAATCATGATGTGCTACATGTTTTGATGAAATATAAGTTGGTAATCAAACTGAGTTAGAACACCTTTTTGAGTATTTGTAAAACAGTTCAGTCACTGTTACTGGACCGAGCTAGTGGCAAGCAATTGGACCCTTTCCCTACAAGAAGTGGTCAAATGCTTTTAATCTCGTATAGGTACAGCATTACTAAATGAAGTTAGTATTACAAGTATGCAAATGATGATATTAAATGGTGTGTGTGAACAGGTCAATGATATGAGGACAACATTGCCAGCTGAATCTACCCATGGATCGATTGGCAATCCACGGGGGATAATCTCCCTAGGCCTATCTATAGGTTCTGAGTAGCCAAGGCCTATTTCTGTCATAACAAGATTGATGCAAATGAACATTTTTGTGATTCTATATGTTTAAAATAGGTTTTAGCTCTGCTGACCTAAGGTCGCAGAGCTTATACAATGATTCATGTTCATCTGTCTGTCCGTAAACTTTTGGCTTGTGAGGACAATACAATCTACAGTTTTCATGTCAGCCCAATATAACTTTCATGACTTATAGGGTGTCTGAAGATCTAGTTCCTTTTTGATACTGGTGGTGCCACCTACAATATTATTTTGCATAGTGGTCAAAATATGAAAATCTTGCAAACACTCTAGCATCTTTAATTTTTGGCATGTCTTCACCAAATTTGGTGGGATTGTGGAGGAGGTCAAAGTCTAAAGTGCCAGTGATACTACTGGTGCCGCCTATAATTTGATGGAAATTATGAGCCAAAATGTGTTTTAAGATATATAATTCCATATTTGTAAAATTAATTGGATTAGACTTGCCAAATTTACAGGATATATATAGACCATGTCCAATGCTAGAATGGTATGTAATATCAGTGACCTGGACCTATTTATGTGAGGTCATGCCTGTAAAGTTGAAAGAGATGGTTTTGTAATGGCAGGGTGTAGCTTGGACATCAATGGCAATGTCAGCACAGCACTAGGCCCATGGGCCTCTCTCCTATTACATAATCTGGGTGACCTTGATCTTGTCCCAAGGTCACTGAGGACAAAGTTGAGGACTTACTCATTGTTGTCTTGGCACATGCAACAGTATCCATCATGGGAATTGCACAAATTAGCAATGATTACATGTGGAGTAAAGTGCCATCTGGTGGACAAATGAGACACTAAAATTACATAATCCTGATAGGTTCAGAAGCCGTTTGAGGACTCACACTTTGAAATGAAGATGTAGGTGTTGTATCCACGGTGCCAGCAGAGCATTAGGCCCATGGGCTTCTTGTTCAATGCGGGTACTTACATGTACCAGTTAAAGCAAACAGTCCTATTGATTACTGTGTGAGTGAATGGGGATTGCAGTGGTAATTCACAATTTCGACTTTTTCTCCAAAACCACTGTCAAGATTCACTTCAAACTTGGTGGGGTAGTACCTTGGGTGAGTCTCGACGAAGTTTATTTAAATGGTTACACTCCAGGGATTTTTGGATTTTTTAAATATTTTGTTTGTTTGTTTTTGTTCATTTTTTGACCAAATCTTCTTCTCCAAAACTACTTGGCCACTTGATTCAAAATTGCCTAGGAACACTTGAGGGCATGACAGTGGGAATTGCACAGTACATGGGTGACCTCGACCTCATCAAGGTCACAGGGTCACTCTGGTGTATTTAATTCTACAGGTGATAACTGGAGAACTACGTGCCTAGACTTTCATGTTTTATATAGTTATGATCCTCTTTGAGCACAACAATCAGACAATATGTAAAGGAGTGACCTTGACCTCATTCCCAATGTCCGTGAAATTTACTGGTCACTTGATAACTTAAGATCTATTTTGTTTTAGGACCTTGATGTTGCACATGTTGATGCTTCTCAATGAAGGTTACGCTTAGACACCACATGAGTGACCTTGACCTAATTTCTGAGATCACAGTGCAACTTACATGAATTGTACTCTTCAGTGGTATAACTTAAGAACTACTTGAGCTGGGACCTGGTGAGTGTTTCTCCGTAAAGGGCAGACTTACACGGTACATGGGTGACCTTCATCCTATCCCGAGTTCACAGAGCCACAAGTGTGATGAATCTCTAGGTCAGCTGAGCATGGGCTGTTTACACAGCCCTGTTTTTCGTAAATTGAACAAAATAGTGTTTGTCCAGCCTTCTAACTCATACATTTGATTGAGATCCTTTCACTGGCAACAAAGAGATGCATTTTGTCATGCAACCAAGTTTAGTCACATTGTAACAAAACTAGTTATTGTTGGTCAGCATTTTTGGAAAGTGCAACTAAATGTGGCAAGTTTAAAGCTTTTTTGCCATGTAACTTGTCTGAATGTATTCTTGTGTGTGTGTAGGGGGGGGGGCGCATTGTGTTGAATATAAAGTTATTTGTTACATTGACACAAAATACATATAATTAAGACTGTACATAATGATTTCATGAATTATACATAATATCAAGTCAGATTCACATGTTATACGTATTTTATGGAACAATCATCTCTCAGTATTGTCTATGTAGAAAAGCTCATGATCACTGTGCAAAACCTGTTAAGGGAAATGCATGCTTAAGTTTAATGTGGCTACAAAATAGTTTTGCCCACTGCTGATTGACTGGTGAACAGGTTTAAGACAGGGTCCCCTGAATATGCAAGCCTGTCTCACAGTGCTCCAAGTACTGAGGCTGGTGGAATGAAGTTGTGCAGAGGCAGACAATCCCTATGGGCTCAAGCACTGTATATGCATGTTTGTACAGCTGTGTGTATGGGGGGGAGGGAGGAGACAAGTAGCATTGGTCACAGCAGCATTTTCCTACTTCGCTAACTGTCAGGCCCTTTTCATATGTGGCTGGTGGCCCAGGGTCCCTGTCCATTTGTCAAGGGCTCTAGGTCTGCAACAACTGCATCACATGCGATGAATTAGTGTGCTATAAAAAATAGAAAGAGGTGATGACTGCTTTCTCTCTGTCTCTCTCTCTCTGTCTGTCTCTCTCTCTCTCTCTCTGTCTGTCTGTCTGTCTCTCTCTCTCTCTCTCTCTCTCTCTCTCTCTCTCTCTCTCTCTCTCTCTCTCTCTCTCTCTCTCTCTTCCCTGCCCCCCCCTTCTTTATGCTTATCTGGACATAACAAGATATGAAGATTGTGACAATTGTAGCCTTGGGAACAATTTTATGAACATTTTTTTAGCAAATATCGTAGTTTTTCCTTTAGATAAGATTCTAGCAAATATTGTACCAGCACATTTATCCTTTAAGCTTCACCTTCAGCACAAATTTTGACATATTCTGTAAATTGGTTTTATTTCTCTGTAGTGCTTCATGTTTTTTTTTGTTTTGTTTTTTGTTTTGCTTGTTTCACTCATGATACAAATCCATAAAAAGAAAACTGCTGCGAGAAAAGAATTTAAACTTTTTCTCCAAAATAGTGAATCTAAAACTTGAGTAAAATACCTCAAATATAAAAAACTGTGAAAATTTATACACAGGAAAACAAGGCAATTTACAATATATACATGGGAAAAAAAGGCCCACCTTCAGGGCCTTGCCCCTGTTCAAAGCTTTTTCTTTTACCTCTGTACATTTCTATGTTAAGTGGGTGAAGTTGTATGAATGGCTTGTGACCAAATTAGAGGAACACTCCTCACTGAACATGCTTAGCTTAAATGGCTATAGGGCTTATTCTGTACTACCTCCATGGTGTCAATCAATTCCCTTTTTGGCCACCCTTAAAATATTGCTTGTTTGCCATAACCCGACAGACCCAATGAATTTGTTGCCTACCCAAATATTTTTTTAAGGATCTGCCCTATGGGGGGGGACCCTTTATGTTTTTGGGTTGCCTGCCCATCCGGATGTGCACATTCTCATTAGCACGATCAGGGACCGATCTAGGCCTTCAAAATCTCTAGCCAAATTGGAAAATAAAAGCGAAAAAATTAAAAAATTCAACCTACGCTTTCAATAATTCATATTAAAATTAATTAGCCATTTAAAAATTTCATTCGCCAAATTCAAGAAACATTAGCATTTGGCTAATTGGCTAATGGCTAGAGCGGTCCCTGCACAATATGTACAGAAGGCCACCATGTGTTTTGATCAAATTTAGCAATATGCTTATCTTACCTGCCAAGATGAACTTGTTAGATTTTCGTGTCAACATGACCTAATTTGAGCAAATGGCAGCCTAATTACATGCTCGTTAGGGCTTGTTACCGCAATGTTTCCAGGGGGTGCTCCAATGTATTTTGTTCAAATTTGGCAGTATGCTTATCTGGCATGCCAAGATGAACTGATTAGATTTTGGTGTCACCATGTCCTAACTTGAGCAAATGGCACCATTTTTTCCAGCTGTACACTTCATTCAGTGCTTTGAGTTGAAGGTATGTCTAGTTTTATTTGAGGAATAAATACTTCATAATTCTATATTTCTGGGTTTTTTTGGTTTTTAGTCCCCCGCCCACTTGGTGGGGGACTATAGGTTTGCACCTCGTCCGTCCGTTCTTCCGTCCTTCCGTCCGTCCGTACGAAGCTTCTCCGGGCCATATTTCCAACACCATAACACCCACAGCTACCAAATTTAATGTGTTTGTACTTCCTAGGATAGAGGTGTATGGTGTGCCAAAAGTAGGTCACTAGGTCAAATATCTGGGTCACAGAATACATATGTATGAAAAATCTTGTCCGGGCCATAACTTTTTTGCCCTTTTACTTAGAGTCATGAAATGTTACACAAATGTGAAGCTTAGTCTAAGAAATTGTCATAAAGCAAAACTAGGTCACTAGGTCAAATATTTGGGTCACCGATCGATATGTAAATATACAGAAACTAAATTTTGTCCGGCACATATCTTCCCTATATTAATGCTACCTCTTCAATTTTTTTTATGGTGGGTAGACCTTAGGTAGTAGCTGTGCATAGGCATTGTTTTGTGTGGCTAATTACTTGCATTAATTAATTATTTAACAAAGTTCGTTAAGCAAGACAAATTTTGTCCGGGCCATATCTTCTAAACTATTAATGCTAGCCCTTTGAATTTTTTGTGGTGGATAGACCATAGGTAGTAGGTGTGCATAGGCATTGTTTTGTGTGGCTAATTACTTGCATTAATTAATTATTTAACAAAGTTCGTTAAGCAAGACAAATTTTGTCCGGGCCATATCTTCTAAACTATTAATGCTAGCCCTTTGAATTTTTTATGGTGTGTAGACCTTAGGTAGTAGGTGTGCATACGCATTGTTTTCTGTGGCTAATTACTTCCATTAATTAATTGATTAACGAAGTTCATTAAGCAAGCTCAAGATACAATACAAATTTTGTCCGGGCCATATCTTCTAAATTATTGATGCCAGCCCTTTGATTTTTTTTATGGTGGGTAGACCTTAGAGGGGATATGGTAATGGGCACCGTCCGTGTGTTCGTCCGTCCGTCAAATATTTGGGTCACAGTAATACATAAATGTACAGTATTTTCATGTCCTTACTGTAATTCTTAAAAAATTTTGACTTCTTGTTATAAAAGTTTACTGATAATGTATTGTGACCTAAAAGTGTGTCACGACGCAAAACTAGGTCACTAGGTCACAGTGTAAACGCCATGTAAAACCTTGTCCATGCCATATTTCCCTTACTATAATACCTACAGCAGAGTGTTAACCAAATTTATTATTTTAATACTACCTGGGGAGTTGTTGTGTCACATGGCAAAAGTAGGTCACTAGGTCAAATATCTAGGTCACTGTGAAATCCATTCAAAATCTTGTCCGGGCCATAACTTTTTTGTCCTTTTACTTAGATTAATGAAATTTTACACAAATGTGAAGCTTAATCTAAGAATGTGCCATACTTTTAATTTTTGTTTTCATCTAGGTCACACCCCTATATAGTAGTCCATTCAACCTCGTGGGCGACGAGCGGGGGACTATGTATTGCTCTGCAATACTCATTAACTTGTTTTTTGGAATTTGATTATTTTGAAAAAAAAAAAAAATTGGCCTGCCTACCTACCTACCCCGCCCAAATTAGATTTAGATATTACAGCAAACCCAACATATTTTTAAGGATGGTCTTAGGGCCTGTGATAATTTGTTTGGGTTAAGTGCTACATTTTCCCCATCTTCACTGGCATGCGCCATGGCCATAGTTTCAATGCTTGTAATGAGGGTTGATTTATCAATGTAAACAATGAACAGAATGGATAATTTTTGTCACTGACAGAGCCAGAATATGAATATTTTTCATGAAATATGACAAACTGTGTTATTTTTTAACAATGTCAGCCATCTTCTACTTACTGTAAGCCCCAGCTCACAGGAAAATACTGTAAAAGTCTCCAGTGACTTGTATGCCTCATGAATCATGTGGCTGTCCTATTGTATTCATGGCGCATACAGGTGGTATATAAAAAATACATGCCAATGCTGAGCAATGGAAAAGGTATTGAGCACCCAGTGTGGGTTGTCTGCTGGGGATAACATTGTGTGATCTTTGCGGTTGAGGAGGCTTGCCAAGCCTTACTGTGAAAAATTGCAGGTGACACCGATATTGACATCTGAGTCTCTGATTTTCTTTTTCCGGTGATAAAAAGCTTTATTGGATACATGCAGAGTGTGTCTACTTGAAGTGTTCAGGCCTATCAATAGACCCTTTTAGGACCCCAGAGGGCAGCACGCGAGGGCAGTCATTTGCCTAATTTTACTTATTTACCTGACAACAAATCCCTTTGAAGGTTTTGTTAAGCAAATGTCCAAATTTATGCAAGTGAGCACCATCAAGTGCTGCCACCTAGAGTCCTAAATTCCACTATTCAACAAAATGATACTCCACCATCTTCTTTGATGCAGCTGGTGACACTTGATGGTTGCAGCACATTCTTATATTACCAGTGTTTCCGTTAACCCCCAAATGGGGCATATTATCCTTTCAATATCTATAATACCCTCTGAGAAAAATGTAAAGGGTCAAAAGGTTTGTTTATTTACATGTTAAATTGGTCAAAATCTGGTCTGAATTTCCCTTGATTTTACCCCCTGAAAAAGTTCTAACAGAAACTGAATACAGTGCAAGGAAACAGACAAATGAACATAACATTGAAATGTTCTCCACATGTAATGTATTTGATCTTAGACATCACAAAAGAAAGCAAGAATTCAAACCTTAATTTTCTAACTTAAGGTCTCATTTTGGCTCTCTAGTGTTGTAAATATTTCTGCAAACCAATCCACAGGATCGAGAAGAATGTGTATTGGCAAATGCATATGCATATCATCACCGTATATAACTCATTTCAGATTTAAAAGCTGTCGGCATGTTTTACTCCTTTGTACCTTCCAGTGATTTCTTCACAGCCGAGTTGTCATTTTTACAGCTTTAATATATTATGGTTTGAGCATCTTTTAATATTAATATACATATGCCTTTTACATCTTGGCGAAAATGATTTTATTTGAACAGAATGTTGACTCGTGTGTTGCTGGGGGCCCACCGGGCGGGGAGGCTGGTGACCTGTCACTTTCACCGCAATCTGGGTGTGTCTGCAGTTATGGCACAGAAGGCTGCAGCCAACTTAGATCCCATCCAGAGACTGTTTGTGGAGAAGATCAAGCAGTACTCGGAGAAGAGCAGGTGAGTTTTGAAACGTTAGTTTCATCACTGCGTAGACTGGCAGATCATAATCTGATACATAATAGTGTGGTTGTTGAACCTATTTATAATTGTATTACATTAAAGATATTACATCTTTAGAGGACTTTTTAATCACTTTCATAAAGTTTGAAGTGTATAAGATTTGCCAGGTTGTCAGTACCGTAAGTGAAGTTTGCTATTAGAAAAAGAAAAATGTCCAAATTTATGGCCATGAGCATGTATGATTTTGCTGAGCATTGTTTATGTCTGTCAAATGCATGGTGAAGTATCTTATGGTGAAACATGGGAATATTATGTCACATGCTCTGTCTTTTGCTTAATTTTTGTCATCAGAGTTCCTACCCTACAATATCAAAGAATGCCTTTATTTTTGGATTTGCGGCTATGTGGACAGTTTTCAAACCATCAACTAGAAACTGATCATCATATGTCACAGCCATTATCCAGGCCTGTTATGTTTCTTTTTTTTTTCTTTTTTTAGCACAGATTTGGAAAGTTTGATACATGTAATTAGGTTAACTGATTCCATTAACTCATTCCATACTATGGTGACAGGTCTTGGTCAGTGGTTCTGGCACTGCCTGGCAAGTCATGCTGCAGCTGCCCTTGCGGCAGCTGCAGCATGACTTGCCAGCCAGTGCTAGAACCACTGACTTAAGACTATAGGCATGTTTGTACTTGAATGAATGCTCTTTCCATGAAGAATTTAAATGTGCAATTGTCGTCTTGAATCTAGGTATATATATGGAAAAATCAGGGACTGGTATGGAATGAGTTAATGTAGTTCACAGCTTTCAACTGAAGAAATCCTGAAAAATCAGAGTCCACATTAATTCAATTTATTCATGGCATCCAAACCAAGTGTTTACAAGGCTGAAAGCTAGGCAACAATGCACATTCATCAGTTATATATATATATATATATATATATATATATATATATATATATATATATATATATATATATATATATGACCAGCCCCCAGTCTGCCTGACAGTTCCTGATGACTTACAGAAGGAAGTGAAACATTTTTACCTTATCTCCATTATCCACTGTGTCACTTGTCTTACCCTTTTGACTTATTGCATGAACACACATACAGAAGCAAGTGTATTTACATGTCTTGGCAGATTTGAATGGTGCTGTTAATGAAATGGGCTTGTCGTCATCTCAGTATTCGTAAACAACTGTGTAATAAATTGGGTGTGAGTATCCCCTGGCCCTCAAATCCCTCCTAAAAATGATTACAAGGACAGGTTGGCCCTGGCCAGAGATCTGCAGTCCTGGACCACCACCTGTACCCCCTACAAATGGGGAGGTTGGTATGAGCCAATCATTTTGATATCTACTTTTTTAATGTTCCAGTTGAATACATACACATTTCATTATAACCCTTATTAGTTTTGTATTTTATTTAGTTTGTAATAATTTTCCCCACATGTGGAGTTTGCGATATTGAGGTACAAGATATTGTGGATAGTCAGACTATACGGTGTAGACCTAGAGACTGAGGAAACTTTTTAATTGAGGACAGGAACCTTGCAGTGTGTTTACAATTTTCTCTCTGCTTTGCACAGTTTATACTGGTATATTGTATTTCACAGGACAAGTGGGGGAAAATTGGTGGATGCCACACCCGAAGTAGAGAGACAGCTTCAAGAAGAAATTGAAAGAATAGAGAAACAGTACAATGCCAAGAGTGTTGATATGACTAAGTTTCCAGAGTTTTCTTTTAAAGGTAACGGTCATGTTTCCATTGAAGAATGAATGAATATGGAACATTGCTTTGACTTTGCAGCATTTTTAGCTTTGCTGACTTGCCATTCTGCAGAGCCCATAAAATTTGTGTCTCGTGTTGATCTCTTTGTCTGTCTGTTCAGTTTGTTAAGTGTGAGGGGCACTTGTTCTTAAAAACTTCCACAGAATGCTTTGATATCATGCAAAGATGCAGCCAATGTGCATCAATTTGAGATAGAGATGCAATTTGCTGGAGAATTATTTATTTTTTGGGAAAAAAGCAATACAAAAATACCAGTTGAGGAATTTAAATTTTTGCACAGCACCTGGGGTCCTCAAGTTCTCATTTGGTTGACAGGAAGCACACCAACTTTAAAAAAAAAATGATGGATTCCTCTGTATTCAAAATACATTTCCAGCTTTTTCTAAGCAAAGCACGGGCAGAATATTATTTAAAAAATGTGTCTGTATATTTATTAACTTAAGATTGTTTAACATGTTTAAGGTTGCAAAATGGTGAGGTTACATAAACATAAAATGAACTGTTGACAAAACTGGGGGATAGTATAAGCTGTCCTGGTTGCTGCTGGCTGGCACTGGGCACTGCTGATGTGCAGTTGGCGTTTGACGCAGTACGGCATGCAGTACTTGACCCTGGGTACATTGCTGGCCGTCACTGAGAAATGCTGTCTACAGGTGAAATGCAGTATAGTGTATCCAGTATTCCCTGTCACGAAAGACCCCTGTCGTGAGAGACCATCCTTTCATGAGAGACCACTTTTCAGATTCCCAAGTCCTATACTTCCCATGTTTACCTGTCATGAAAGACCACCTGTCTCTTAAGACCACTTTTTTTGTTACTGTAGGGGTGGTCTTTGGTGACAGGGACCACTGTATTGAACTGAAAATAAGTCCCAGCCTACTATAATTTACTATATTTTATGGGTGGTATCTAGGTAAGCTGAGGACGAGCTGTTTACACAGCCTTTTTTTTTTAGTTTTGTTAGTTTTTTTTGAGAAAAAGTTTCTCCAAGAGTGCATGCATTTGCCTCAAATTTGCGTAGGAACATTTTGTTACTTGCAGACCATAACTTCTCATAAAATAATTTTTGAAATCACTTGTTCATCAGGAAGAGTACGTGTAAGTATGATTACCATAGGGATACAAAAACTAGAGGGCTGTGTGAACAGCCCCTGCTCAGCTGACCTAAGTTTGTCCCACAAAATCAAGGTTGCAACTGAATAGATATGAAAACTTAGCAAGGCCAGTGACGGAAAACGGCCTGTTTGGTGAGAGCCCCGACCGGCTATGTATGTACTTCAAACTCATTAGGGGATCATTGAAAACACTGTGATGTAACGTTGCTTATATAGCAAATGGTAACGTCGCTGTGGGCTTGTAGACAAAGTCATGTCAAGTGATGCCAAGGCGTCAACAAGATCCACCGGTTGAACAGCCTGAGCTGGCATGTTAGTAAGACGTGCAGATCGTTGTGTCACGTCACTATAGAAAAGGTCAACATCCGAAGCTTATGCGGTCAGATTAAAGACTGATTATCCATAGTCATTATAACCCTGTGGTATTGTACAATAGCCTGGAATATTATTAAGAATTCTTCTAGAGTGTTGACAGTGTCTTATGTGGTAGATAGGTGTAGAACTAGAAATTTGGAATAAGTACTAGGCAAGTGTGCCTATCTACCCATGACGTTGAGGCCGCATGGTTCAGTGGTGCATAACTGATGGATCCGTTGACTGTCCTCTAAAAAGAGGCTTTCTGTTCTTGAAAGCCCTGGTGGAATATGAATGTGTTCCAGTATTTGGATTTTAATGTTGATGCCACTGTGACCAGGTAGGCAGAAGTGTCTGCCTAGTGGTTGGGTTACATCCTTGTTGTTGATGTAATAAAAGTGCTCTCGTAACCTGTCCATCAGGGGGCTTCTGGTTTGTTCCACATATTGTATGCTGCAATGCAAGCATGTTAAAAGATAGACCAGGTTACTGTGTTTGCAAGTACTCCCTCTAGGTGTAGCATATGTATGACCTGTGGCTGTGCTTGTGACTTTCAACTGAATAGACCTGTGTTGAGCTTTAGCTAACTGCATTTGACATTTGGAAGTATTTCTACAACAAACG
This sequence comes from Hermodice carunculata, assembly GCA_964020975.1. Lineage (NCBI taxonomy): Eukaryota > Metazoa > Annelida > Polychaeta > Eunicida > Amphinomidae > Hermodice > Hermodice carunculata. The sequence goes on from CAXHWN010001443.1 coordinate 29,973, forward strand.
ACTTTGCCTCCTGAAAGGGCAGCCTGACTAGGAAGTCAGCCCAGCTAAAAATTGCGGTGCCACCTGGTGACCAAATTAAGAACTAGGAGACCCTAAGAGTGTTCCTGTGTGACATCAAAGCAATTGGTTGAGCAGTTTTGCAGAAAAAGGTTTTTAGCTCTGCTGACCTACGGTCGCAGAACTTATAGCATCACTCATGACCATCAATCTGTGTAAACTTTTGGCTTGTGGGTGCTATAACTTTGAAATATTTGACGTCAGCCCAATACTACTTTCAGGACTTATAGGGTGTATGAAAATGTAGGTTCCTTTCGATATTGGCGGTGCCATGTACAACATTATGTAATATAGGGGTCAAAATGTGAAAACCTTGTGAACACTTCAGCCACTTTAATTTTTGGTGGATCTTCGCCAGTTTGGTGGGATTGTGGGGGAGGTCAAAGTCTAAGTTTCTAATGATACTAGTGGCACCACTTATAATTTAATGGAAATTATGAGCCAAAATGTGTTTTAAAATATAAAATTCCACATTTGGAAAAGTAATTGGATTTGACGTGCCAAATTTATAGGATATGTAGACCATGTCCAATGCAAGAATCTTATATAATATGAGTGACCTTGACCAGTTTTTGTGAGGTTACCATGCCAGTCAAGTTGAGAGAGGTGATTTTGTAATGACAAGGTGTAGCTTGGACAGCAATGGTAAAGAGAACTGAGCCTCCAAATCAAGATTGTTGAGGGTCAAGGTCAAATGGCTAGTTTAAATATAGAGGTCATCTCGTGAATGCTGTGCACCCCGCAGTTCTTAAGCTAGCCCCATTGAATGTTTAGAGATTATAAAATGCATGAAAATCTTTGTCCACATCAATGTTGGTGGTGCCACCTATAGTATTATTTAGTACATAGGTCAAAATGTTAAAATCTTGTGACCACAGTACTACCATCCACAGTTTTCAAGTGAGCCGAATATAACTTTCAGGACTTATGGGGTGTGTGAAAATTTAGGTCCCTTTCAATATTGATGGCACCATTTACAATATTATGCAATATAGGGGTCAAAATGTGAAAATCTTGTGAACACTCTAGCATCTTTAATTTATGTATCTTCACGGAAAGTATTGGGATTGTACAGGGGGAAGTCAAAATCGAACTTGCTTATGTTACTAGTGGTGCCACCTATAATTTGATGGAAATATGAGCCAAATATGTTTTAAGATATAAAATTTCAGACTAAATATTCTGAGCAATCACTCATGTTACTTGTAATTCACAATGTCTATATATAGGGTACAAAAGTTTTACATCTGTAAACCCTTTTGCTTGTTTTAGCATGATACAGTCCACAAGTTTTAAGATAGCCCCACATAACTCTTAGTACTTATCAAGTGTATGAAAATCTAGGTTGAGTTTAATATTGGTGGTGCCACTTGCAGTATTATGTAATATATGGGTCAAAATGTGAAAGTCATGTGACTGCGCTAGCATTCTTAATGTTTGATGGATCTTCATTGAATTTTGGGGGATTCTGGAGGAGGTCAAAGTGTCACTTGATATATGTATATGATGGTAGTGGTGCCACGTATAGTTTGACAGAAATTATGAGCCAAATTGTGCTTAAATATAAAATTCCATATCCGAAAAAGCGATTGGATCAGACTTGCCAAATTTATCGTGTGTATAGAAGATGTCAAATGCTAGTATGCTATTTAATATCATTGACCTTGAACAATTTTGTGAGGTCACCTGCCTTTAAAGTTGAAAAAGGTGATTTTGTAACAGCATGGTGTGCCTTGGACATCAAAGTCAAAATGAGCTGGGCATTTCAATAAAATTGCACAGGATTACATTGTACATAAAACTGTAGTTGGTGACCTACCTGTTGGGTCACTGTGATCCAGGGATTATGGATTTTTGCACTTTGTCTAAGTTAATTGTTTTTCTACAATAACTTGAAAGGTTGTTACTCAATTTGAACACATTGACCATGTGTGGAAAGGCGGGGGGGGGGGGGGGGGGGTTATCTTGTGAATGGTCTGCACCCCCAGTTTTGGGATAGGTCCCTATAATTTTTGGGGCTTATCAAGTGTGTGAAAATTTATGTCCACTTCAATGTTGGTAGTGCCACCCATAGTTTTATGTAATATATGGATCAAAATGGTTAAATCTTGGGACCATTACATCTTTAATTTTTTAGTGGTCTTCGTGAAATTCAGTGGGATTGTAGAAGAGGTCAAAGTCCTGGTTGATTGTGATGCTAGTGACGCCACCTATAATTTGGTGGAAATTACAAGTAAAAATGCTGTGTAATATCAGTGACCGTGACCTATTTCTATGAGGTCACCAGACCTGTTAAGTTGGAATAGGTGATTTTGTAATGGTAGGGTGTATTTTGGACATCAATTTCGAAGAGAATTGAGCCTCCAGAAGACAATTGTACATGAGTACATTGTATGCAAAACTCTACTTGATGACCTACCCTTTGGATCACCATGACCCAATGGCTGAGTCACATTCACCGATTTTTCAAGGTCATTAAGAAAAGGACATTTAATTCAGTATCTTGATAAAGAATAATGGAAAAGATACCAAATGTTCCACAAATTTGTATGGTGCAATTTTGATATTGCATAATACGGATTACCTTGAGTAATTTTTCAACGTAGTAGAGGGAATACATTTCAACAAGTGATTTTTTTGGTGATGGTGGTCAGCAGAGTATGAAGCCCATGGGTTTCTTGTTTTTTCAAAGACCTGTGTTGATAAGATATACATTAATTTACCATCAGTGGTTTTAGCTTTCCAGGCATAATATGCCCTGTAAAGGCAATCATTATTACAGTGAAAACTTGTTATAATGACGCAACCTGTTCCCTTAGAAATGCGTCAGATAGCTGAACATTCATATGAATGAATCCAACAACAAAGAAAATGAACTTTTGCCATTCAAAACTTGTGTCAGTATAGTGAGTATGTCTGATATCTGAGTGTCGTTATAATGAGGTTTCACTGTATTTCAAAGGGAGCAGAAACTAAGTTTTGCAGTGTTGCAATCATGGAGTTCGATCAAGGACGATTTTTCATTGACACAGGTTGCTACTGTTGGAGTGAATATGGTATATAAATTAGGTACATGGACATTATCTTGGCCATTGGTCTGTAGGTATCCGTAATGATGCACACTGTATGATAGACTAGTAAATGTGTAGCAGAGCAGATAATTTTGTACTTTGGGGATATTTGCAGCTAGAACCAGCATAGTTGTACAGTAGTCACTGATTTTTTTTTTTTTTTTTTTTTCAGATATTCCCCTAGACCCAGTTGGGACAGGAATTGAGGTGAAAGATCAGGAGGCAAAAGCAGCAGATGCAGCAGTGGTAGAAACAGAGGACCCTGACCTCAAGCCATACTGGGAAGTTTGACCTGACTGCTTGTTGTAGTGTGTACATGTTATTAATTTGTTAATAATGTAATATTGTTGAAACCAAAAGAACAGTGCTTCAGTTTTTGGATATTTTGACCTACAATAGTGAACGACCTTGTTTCTTGGAAAATACTGTATATAGATTTAATACAGAAAAATAGACGTGGAGAGACCAGCAGATGTTTGAACAGTGTAACTTTGGAAGCATCTGTTCAAAGATGACAAACGTGTGGATGCAGGAAATCAAGCAAGCCGGCTGGAAGGTCCAAGCAAGTGCGTTGGAGTTAAATTTACACAGGTGATGTTTGGCACACAGACAGTAGTGATATTGGCAAGAACTATACTTGGAACTTGTGTGATGAGAGAATTAAATATCTTTGAACTGAAAAATAATACTGTATATGTGTGATGAGTTTTTACTTCTTTCGTCATTGTCTGTGTGAGTTAACCTTCTCCTATTTTCAACCCTCACAAATATCGATGATTCAATCAGGTACCTTGATCCTTCTGCAGGAGGTTTTACTGTTCACAATATGATCTGTGATCATGTAATAGACTGGGTGCCTTTCATTTCCTTTGTGTGGATCTTTTAAATTAAAAATGTAAACAAGCTTGTATAGAAGCCAAGAGTTCTACGCTCCTTACAAAGGACCATATTTATGTCTCCCGGAGGAGGGGGGGGGACATATTGTTTTAGTGCCCGTTTCTTCCGCTTGTTGTTGTTGTTCAGGTTCTTCAACACTTGGTTCCGTGCGATAAGTCTTGAAGGACTTGACAGAATTTGATGAAACTTGGTAGGATAATGTATCTAGGCAAGACCTAGGTTGGGATTGTATTTGGTTGACCTTGATCTAATTTTCAAGGTCACAGGGTCACTTATGTGAAATTGGTTTCCGTGCGATAAGTCATGAAGAGCAGGATGGAATTTGATGAAACTTGGTAGGATTATGTATCTTGGCAAGACCTAGGTTGGGATTGTATTTGGATGACCTTGAGCGAATTCTCAAGGTCACAGGGTCACTTATGTGAAATTGGTTTCCGTTTGATAAGTCTTGAAGAACTTGATGGAATTTGATGAAACATGGCAGGATTGTGTATCTAGGCAAGACCTAGGTTGGGATTGTACTTGGATGACCTTGAGCGAATTCTCAAGGTCACAGGGTCACTTATGTGAAATTGGTTTCTGTGCGATAAGTCATGAAGAACAGGATGGAATTTGATGAAACTTGGTGGGATTATGTATCTAGACAAGACCTAGGTGGTGATTGTACTGGATGACCTTGAGCAAATTCTCAAGGTCACAGGGTCACTTATGTGAAATTGGTTTCTGTTCGATAAGTCATAAAGAACAGGATGGAATTTGATGAAACTTGGTAGGATTATGTATCTAGGCAAGACCTAGGTTGGGATTGTATTTGGATGACCTTGAGCTAATGCTCAAGGTCACAGGGTCACTTATGTGAAATTGGTTTCTGTGCGATAAGTCATGAAGAACAGGATGGAATTTGATGAAACTTGGTGGGATTATGTATCTAGGCAAGACCTAGGTTGGGATTGTGTTTGGATGACATTTAGCTAATTCTCAAGGTCACAGGGTCACTTATGTGAAATTCGTATCTGTTCGATAAGTCATGAAGAACAGGATGGAATTTGATGAAACTTGGTGCGATTATGTATCTTGGCAAGACCTAGGTTGGGATTGTGTTTGGATGACTTTGACCTAATTTTCAAGGTCACAGGGTCACTTATGTGAAATTGGTTTCTGTGCAATAAGTCATGAAGAACAGGATGGAATTTGATGAAACTTGGTGGGATTATGTATCTTGGCAAGACCTAGGTTGGGATTGTATTTGGATGACCTTGAGCAAATTCTCAAGGTCAGAGGGTCACATGTGAAATTGGTTTCCGTTCAATAAGTCTTGAAAAACTTAATGGAATTTGATGAAACTTGGTAGGGTTATGTATCTAGGCAAGACCTAGGTGTGGATTGTATTTGGATGACCTTGAGCGAATTCTCAAGGTCACAGGGTTACTTATGTGAAATTGGTTTCCATTCGATAAGTCATGAAAAACGTGATGGAATTTGATGAAACTTGGTGGGATTATGTATCTAGGCAAGACACAGGTTGGGATTGTGTTTGGATGACCTTGAGCTAATTCTCAATGTCACAGGGTCACGTGAAATTGGTTTCTGTTCAATAAGTCATGAAGAACAGGATGGAATTTGATGAAACTTGGTGGGATTATGTATCTTGGCAAGACCTAGGTTGGGATTGTGTTTGGATGACTTTGACCTAATTTAAGGTCACAGGGTCACTTATGTGAAATTGGTTTCCGTTCGATAAGTCATGAAGAACAGGATGGAATTTGATGAAACTTGCTGGAATTATGTATCTTGGCAAGACCTAGGTTGGGATTGTATTTGGATGACCTTGAGCGAATTCTCAAGGTCACAGGGTCACTTATGTGAAATTGGTTTCCATTTGATAAGTCATGAAGAACAGGATGGAATTTGATGAAACTTGGTAGGATTATGTATCAAGGTAAGACCAAGGTTGGGATTGTATTTGGGTGACCTTGACCTAATTTTCAAGGTCACAGGGTCATTTATGTGAAATTGATTTCTCTGCAATAAGTCTTGCAGAACTTGATGAAAATTGCTAGAGTAATGTATCTAGGTGAGAGCTAAAATAGGATTGTAATTTTCAAGCAAACTTGGTCATTTGTAATTTGTTGTCACCTGTAGCTTTTTCAGAGACGTAAGTGTTCCACCGGGAGACATTTGATTTTCTGTTGGAAAATCAGTCTGTTCTAGTTCTAATTTGTGTTTGTGGCTGCAAAATATATATGGAATGATTTTCAAAGAGAATTGTATGTGTAGTCAAGAAGGTCTCGTATTATGGAATTGAATATTGCAAATTTTGTTCTAAGTGTAATGTGTTTTGAACCGCTTTTTTAAAATTTCCATACATTTTACTTGTTCCACTGTCCTCATTCATGTAAAGTAAAGTAAAGTAAAGTAAGCTTTATTGTACATGGTTAAAACATTCAAACATTAGCAGAGACTGCTAGTCACCGATAAAATATATATATATATATATACTATATAACTTTTAATTTAGTTGTTTCCCGGCCTTTTTAGGAAGTTTCGATACATGGTTGTTAAAAGATGACCTATCATCAATGGTTACCCCAGAATATCTGCATGTGACTCTGACGCTATGGAAATATCATCTAAATCCAAAGATGCATTTACCGGTTTTTGATTTGGGGCAAGAAAAATGCAATGAAACTTTTGGGGATTCACCTGCATAAAGTTCTTGCGAAACCAGTCTGTGGCTTCTGCACAAGCAATGGCAAGAGCTTTCCTGAGGTTTTCAATGTCAGGGTCACTTGCAGCAAGAGTATCATCATCTGCATAATTTTTCAGATTTGCACTCTTTATTGAGTCATATAGGTCATTCATAAAGATGTTGAATAAGATCAGCCCAAGAATCGATCCCCTGAGGCACACCATTAATAATATGTTCCCAGAGACTAACAGATGAGCCGATCTTCACTCTGTGTTGCCTGCATGACAGATAACTACCAAGGAGATGTAAGGCACCTCCAGACAAGCCATATGACCTCAGTTTGGCAAGTAGTAGATCATGGGGAATACAATCAAAAGCTTTAGAAAGATCCATCATCAGAGCACCAACATGTTTCTTGGTATCCAGCTGTTGGGGCCATTCCTCAATCAAATCAACCAGGACATGTTGGCAGTTATAATATTTTCTAAAAGCTGTAATCATATTTGACAATAAATTCTCAAAGTACTCACAAAGCTGTAATTTGGAAACAACTGGAAGGACACTCACAGATCTATAGTTTGCCTTGACCAGGTTGTCTTTCTTTTCATATATAGGGGAAACATTGGCCTTTTTCAGGTCATCAAGGAAAATATGACTTGAAACTGTTTGGTTAAAAAGTGTTGCTATGTGAATACCTGTGCTGACTGAACACTATTTAAGCATTTTGGCTGTTAACCCATCATAACCGGAGGATTTTTTAAGGCTTAACTTCTCGATTTTCTTGGTCATATCCTCTGTTGTGACTTTCGAAAAATTGAAAGTTTTCTTGTTTTTTTCCAGAAGCAGTTACATGTATTGCTCAAATACTAGGATGCCTTGAGAAGTGTCATGTCTGTGCAATGAGTTAATTACACTTAAGAAAATCTTTATAACCAACAAACAGTTGATATTGGCTACAAGACACTTGATGGGAGATGCATTTTTTCATGTCAGTGTTGTCCTTGGAAGCTTAAAAGAGGCAGATACACCCTTCAACGTGCCATGTGCCATAATGGGGTGCAATGGGATATGGTATATTCAGGTACACCATAGCCCTGTCTTTTGTTGTAGTGACAAAAGCTATGCTTGAGCACCTCCAGGTCATATCCCTCTTCAGCACACCAGGTGTTGTATGGTCTTGACAGGTTGAAAAGGAGCCTGAATAAACATGAGAGGACAAAATACACAGGAACAGCTGTACTCGGCTTTCACACCTAGGCTCTTCAGTTCGATATTGGGATATCGTAACTTTGCTTTTGCCAGGACCAGCATTGATCAATTATTGACACATAAAAGTTGAATGTCAAAGAGTGCTCCAGTTCAGGAAACTAGGGGAACCTAATCATGTTGCCCAAAGTTTGCCAAAATGCCATATCTGTCCAGCTTTTCCAGACAAACCTCACTATGCACGACAGTAAACTGTAGCTCCAATATATCAAAAATTTTTACCTGGTCTATGAAATTCATTCAATGAATTGATTACATCTGAAGGTCACACTGTATGTGACTATGGGATGTAAGTTGAGGTCACCCAAGCTTGGCTTAAATGTTCCTCAAATACAGATGTCACTTTTTATATATTTGAAAATTTTGACCAGTTTGCTTCTTATGTTATCTGAAGCTATTATTTTGTATGGTCAGTTTTTTGGGAGGGTAAGTTACTTTGAAAGGCCGCAGGGTCATAGGTTAAGAGTACCTATTTCTGATAAATTGTAGATTTTCAGTTTGGATTCCTGCACTATCAGTTCCTTGTGTGAGAACCATATAATTCTGCATCTGAAAACTTTGTTCACTTATAAATTTGTATATTTTACCGATAAATAGACTATATCCCTGTAATTAAAACATCTGATATGTTGGAAAAGTTTATCCTAGATACCTGCACTATAAGATCCTTCGACCACCAGTGGAGACCCTTACCCAATCGTGGATGCACCATACTTTTTATAACCTATGCTTAAATTTGTGTGTGCAAATTTTCCTTCGCAAAATAAAGCATTTCTGAAAAATACCACTGTGGGTCTGACTGATGGACAACAAAGACTGGAAGTTCTGTTCACCTATTCCAGCATACCTGTATTTGAGTCCTTGCTTGCAAGTGGGACTTCTCACAAGAGAGCTCGTCCTCAAGAGGTACTGCCAGGCAGTGTTAATAATAGTCTGTTAGTGGAGGAGCTATAGATACAGCTCAAAGCCAGAATGAGCTGTTCATCTTCCTGTTGGTGCTCCCACCCCAGAGGACCCTTGCGGTATTGCTGTGACCAAATGGATGAAAAAATTGACATTATTGCCAAGTTGGAATTTAAGGTGTTTAGTATACTAGTTTAAATCAGGTTCCTGATGGGTAAAACTATTGAGTTCCAACTTTACTACCAGTGCAGATACTACAGATGTTTCTCCTTTTGGTAGCCCTAGGGGCAATGCCCCTCACAGCTTCAAGCTTCAGGAAGCATTAAAAACCAAGATAAATGGAAACATGTTCAGCTGGAGTGTGACTTATTCTTCAACGACTCCAAAAGAGATGTGGGTAGTAAAGACTTTCCTACATTTAAAATATTGAAAGTTTCAAAACGTACAGAGACTGGGCTTCATATTTTGAATCATTGTCATGGAACTGAAAGTTCAAAAGAGTATGCCAACAGCTGATTTGTCACTCTATATGATTAAATGTGTTTTGTCCAGGATGAACAGTTCAGCTGGTTATCAACAAAAATAATGGCAAAGGTCTTGCTAGACAGTATAAGGCAATCATGTCTGGCCAGGATGATGTCCATGCCAAAAATGTGGATGCAGTGAACGATACAGCAAGTACTCTTGGTTGCTGCAACTGACAGATTTAACCCCAATCAAGGGTGTGTGCTTTCCCCAATTTTGTTTTCTCTAAATGTTAAGGATGTAGATAAACAGCTAATGGATTGTGACAAGGGAGTAACAGTAGGACACCAGAGAATTTCTGGGGTATTGTTTGCACATGACATTGTGCTCATGGCTGAGTCTAAAAAGATTTACAGGATATGATATGTTAATCATTGTTTGGGAACTTGGGAATAAATGGAGGTCAGAGTTTAGCCAAGACAAAAGCCAAGCTATGAAACTGGGAAAGAAACCAGACGGCAATAGAAAATAGAGACTTGAGAAATTTCAAATTCCGTTGGGTAGAGAGCATCTGATTGAAACTGGAGAGGTAGCTGAATATCTGTACCTTGGGGCAAAGATAAAAACAACAGGTAAAGATATGTTCAGGTACCACATTAAAAAGATTAAACAAGGTGAATGGTACAAGGGGAATGATAAAAGCTACAGGAATATTTAGTTTTAGTAGGGCATTCTCAGCTCAAGTTCTTTAGGATAGAGTAGCAATACCAGTGCGATATGACTTAGATGTTGTCGCAGTAAATGAAGGGGATATTCAGGGTATGGAGGAAGCACAGAATAAAATAGGGAAAATGGATTCTTAGAACACTGCCGTGTACAGCAACAGAAGCAATCTTAAGGGAGTCAGGATGGAATAGCATAACTGACAGAATAGCCAAAGCCGAGTTGAACTACTTGGGATATTTGCAATCAATAAGTGAGGAGAGGTGGTGTAGAAAAATATATAATGAAGCTGTTACAGAACAGACAAGATGGGTCAAAGACCCAGGTAAGTTACCAGAAAGGTATGAATTGAAAGGATATGATAAGGTTGTGCATAGGAAAACATATATATAGGGAAGGTACTGACAGAAGGATGGAACAAAGACTGGAGAAAAGGAGTGATAGGGAAAGGTATGCCAAGTACATCCATGGTTTAGAGAAGCCAAAGCAAAGTTCATGCTGGGATGGAGGGAGGCGATTCAAACTTTTGTTCCAGAGTGGAGCAGGAGCTCGTAATTTAGAGAAGAGAAGACAGAAGTGGACTGCAGGTATCAATGGTAAGTATAGAGTTTGTTCCCATGAGGCAGATGAAACAGTAGACCATTGTTTGGTATGGTGTGATGCATATAGGGAGATGAGGGAAAATATGTTTTGGGAATGGCAGAATGAGGAACATAAGTGTAAGGGCTTAGGGGAAGTTTTGTGCCGAGGAGAAGACGAGCGTGTGGCATGGATTTTAGGTTTGACATGGGGTTTACGAGGTGGAAAGAAAGGGTCCAGAAATTAACTGTACAGGACTTCCTGGTGGGGTGCTGGGAGTGAAGAAATGGAATGTTAGGATTAGAAGAGAGCAGAATTAATTAGGATAACAGGGTTTGGGGTAAGGTGGTAGTCCTTATCAGGGCTCCCATGACTGTGTGCACAGGACATGGGAAATACCTGAGCCTCAGAGGCGGGGATAGGGTCTGAGGGAAAGTTTTTCCAACCAGCTTTATCAGCTATGATACAGGACCATGGCAAATAAGCCTTAAACCTGTGCTCACCTGGCATGACTGCAACTATTTACCGCTCAGGCCATTCTTGTTGAACACGTTTATTTATTATTTATTGTTTCCAGGGAACACGGATGTCCATGAATCTATGATACCTTTTGTCTTGGGTGGCATTTGGATCTCAAAGAGTATCTAAGAGTGACCAAGGTGTCTCAGATAACTCTTTTCTGAAAGAGTCTCGATCAAACTGTATCTCATACTGGCATGACCTTTCTTAGTATGCCCTCATATGATTTCCTTTCCAGACTAGTTTAGTGGGGTTGTGGTTGCTGATGCCAATTTAAGGATACAACATATGTTGTTGTGACCCTTACGTTAACATGTATGTGATCAAGACTCGAAGTGATCTCTGAACTCTACTTGGTTGGATAGCTATCTGAGATAGGCAAAATGAGCCGATGTCATTGGTCCAGTCCACAGACCTAGGGCAGACTCTTGCAAAGTGGGATACTACGAAAGGATTTGGATTTTTCTTATTCTTGCCATTCAACAGGTCAACTTCCTGTGATGGTAATATATCCTCTACGAAATTTGCAAAGGAGATGATGATACAATAATTTTTTTATTTTTTACGAATTTTTTAATTCATTTCTTGAAAAAAAAAATCTTCATCTCAAGAACTACTTGTCAATTGCTTTGATATTGCACATAGGGTCACCTGGGCTGAGCTTGTTCTTATTTTGGCCACCAGGTGGCGCGAATTTTCTCCTATTTTTTAATGAATTTTTGTGTGGTAAGGCTATTTTTTCGATTTTTTCTCCAGAGCAGCTTAACAGAATTGATTAAAATTTTATCGGAATATAGTTGGCCTTTAGAGAACAAAAGTGGACAAAGTTATGGGACATCTAACTTTGCGACTAAGTGAGTGTTGCAACTGTATATGTATATATGGCAGTACAGTGCATATATTGCACTATTGTATTTATATTTTCTACTTTGCAAAAAGAGCTACATGGAATGTTTTGATTTTGCACATGGATGTTGCTCAGATGGACCTCTACCAAGTTAGCAAAAAGTAGATGATGATGCAATAATTTTCTATTTTGGATGAATTTTTGAATTTATTTTTGAAAAAAAAAATTCCTTGTCTTAAGAACTACCTGCCCGGTTGCTTTGATATTGCACATAGGGTCACCTGGGGTCACCTAGTTCTTATTTTGACCACCAGATGGTGCTGCCATTTTCCAATTTTTTCATGAATTTTTGTATGTTAAGGCTATTTTCGACTTCTCCAGAAGAATGGATAAACAAAATTGCTAAAAATCTTATCAGAATATAGTTGGACTTTGAACAATAAAAGTGTGCCAAAATAATGTGGATATGTTAATTTTTGACAAAGTTATAGGATATCAAAATTTAGAAAAATAAGTGAGTGCTGCCACTGTATAAATAGATATGGCAATACAGTGCATGTTTTGCACTATTGTATTTACAATTTTGACTTCTTCTCAAATACCGATAAGCGCTTGAGTGTTCCCACTGTACTTGTATATATCTATACAGACTACAGTGCATGTATTGCAATATTGTAAAAGCAGATTCCGGTCAGCAGACCACAGGGTCTTCATGATCCTCTTGTTAGTAGTAGATTGCCATGTATAAAGTCGAAAATGAACAATGACTTCCTGAATTTTTCATTAAGCTTTCTTCAGGTGTTTAATTTTCGGTCATGCGTTATTCAACACTCTCAGTTTGTGGTGATTCGTTATTTAGGGCATTCATGGTGATACATTACATGGGAGTGGTTAGGGGTATATCCCCCCCCCCCCCCCCCCGTACTTGCCTGATGACAGCCTGGGACAAATACTGTTTAGAGAGTCTGAGACTGTCATCTGATCCGTTAACACTGGCATATGGATAGTTCTTACCAGCGCATCAAGTTCACCTGTGCCCAGCTCACTTAAATACATAGCAAAGTTGATTAATTTTGCTTGGGAGACTATACACTTTCCAGTGTTCAATATTTTCAGACGATCGGGTTAGTATGGGCCAATTTTGCTAAGCCAATATGTACCTGCTGATCAATGGAGGATGTTGCCGAAAGTGGCAGCACTGTTTTTGCAGGCATCATATGAATGCAGCTCTGCTGTTTCCATTCAGTTACAATGGTAGAAACATGCATCACTTTGGACAATATTTTTGTCTGTCCAGCATAAGCTGTTGGCGAGACCAAGCACTCACTTTCCAGACGTCTGTCCGTCTGTTTCTTCACATTGGTATTGCCAGATGAATGGTAATGCTTTGGTGACTCTGGAATCTCTTTGCTGTCATTGTTGAGTTTGAAATTTATAAATATAGGTCATGTTTTTCTACATAAGTGTAACATACTAGAGATGTCCGTCCTTCCATCCGTCAACAAAGAACTTCGGAGTGGCATTATTTCACTGACAACACCGGGTGGGGCTTCCATACTTGGGTAAATGATTTATAGTGACGGTCACTACAGATTTGTACCATAGTTGTCATACTTCATTGGTTACATCATGCTTGAATAAACATCGTAGAAAAACTTCGGAGTGCCATTATTTCACTAACTACACTGGGTAGGGCCTTCATACTTGGGTAAATGATTTATAGTGATGGTCACTACAGATTTGTACCATAGTTGTCATACTTCATTGGTTACATCATGCTTGAATAACATCGCAGAAAAAACTTCGGAGTGCCATTATTTCACTAACTACATTGGGTAGGGCTGTCATACTTGGGTAAATGATTTATAGTGATGGTCACTACAGATTTGTACCATAACTATCATACTTCATTGGTTATGTCCTTCCATCAACAAAAAACTTCGGAGTGGCATTATTTCACTAGCTACTCTGGGTATAGCTTTTCGTACTTGGGTAAATGATTTATATTGATGGTCACTATAAATTTGTACCATCACTGTCATACTTCATTGGTTACATCATGCTTGAATGAGCATTGTAGAAAAACTTCGGAGAGGCATTATTTCACTAATTACGCTTCGTATAGCTTTCGTACTTGGGTAAGAAAATTTGAAAAAGGAAAAAGAATTTTGAGATCTTTAATTGCAGAGGAGACAATGTATTTTGATATGGGTTTTAAACCCCAAACTTAAAAGTGCCATGTCAGACTAAATATTCTGAGCAATCATTCAGCTATTTGTAATCCACAATGTCTATAAATAGCGTACAAAATTTTTCATTATCCCTCCATGCAGAGGCAGAGTCGTGTCACCTTTCTGCAGTTTGGGTTTGAGATACAATAACGCGACAAATAAATTGCACAAGGGACAAGGGCACTTATTTTTGGTATTGGAAGTCATACTTTGTAAAATGTTCAGTGGTTACGAAAAGCTACTGGACTTTTTAGCTCAGCTGACTTGTCAGTCAGCTGAGCTTTTGTGAGGGTCCGTCATCTGTCCTCCGTCAGTCTGTCAGTCGTCTGTTGTCCTTCCATTGTCTGTCCACAATTCACATTTTTGACTTCTCAAAAGCCATCACCTAGATTCACTTCAAACTTAGTGGGGATGTGCCTTGTATGGGTCTCTACCAAGTGTGTTCAATTGGTCACACTCCAGTGATTTTTGGATTTTTTATGAATTTTTTTTCGGGGTGGGGGGTGGAGCAAACCTTGAAAAAACATCTATGAAACCACTCACCCAATTGCTTAAACATTACATAGGGACACTCCTTGGGACTCGTAGTTTTTAATCTGTTCACCAAGTGGCACTGCAAATTTTTTTCTAATTTTTAGCTCAGCTTATGAGTCAACTGAGCTTTTAGGAGGGTAGGTTATGCGTCGTCCGTCCACAATAAACATTTTCAACTTCTTCTCAAAAACTGTTAGCCAGTTTCACTTCAAACTTGGTGTCAATGTACGGGGGGGGGGAGGTTTCTACCAAATTTGTTAAAGTGGTCACGCTCCAGTGATTTTGGTATTCATTATTTTTTTTGTTTTTTTGGGGGGGAGGGGGGGGGGGCAAATCTTAACAAATCTTCTTCTCTGAAACGGCTCACCCAACTGCTTTGATATCACACAGGAATACTCCTGGAGACTCCTAGTTTTAAATTTGTTCAACAGGTGGCCCTGCATTTTTTGTCTAAATTTTTCTTATGAATTTTTGTGTGTGGATATGTTCCTTGTGGAAGGGTCAAACAAAGTTGTTCCCTAGGTGGCACTGTTGTGGATTAACGATCTTTTCAATTCGGGTACTTACTGATAAATGCACCTTTCCTAGTGATTGTAAGTCAATGGGCATTCTGCTTCTTTGAAACCGTCAGTCAGATTGACTTCAAAGTTTGTGGTAATGTACCTTGGGTGGGTCTCGACCAAGTTTATTCAAGTGATCATGCTCCAGTGATTTTTGGATTTTTGTTTTTGTTCTTGTTTTTGTTTGTTTGTTTGTTGTTTTTTTTTTACCACTTTTAAAAAACACTCACACACTTGCTTTGAAATCCCACAGGAAAACTCCTGTGGACTCCTAGTTCTAAAATCATTTTAAGATTAAATCAGATTAAGCTGAAACTTTTATGAATATGTTTCATAAGAAAAGGTGAAACAAAATTGTGCACCAGGTGGGACTGCTGTGGATTCGCGATTTTTAATTTTTTTTTCAATTTGGGTACTTATCAGTAAATGGACCTTTCCAATTGATTGATATGAAAGTCAATTCGTATTTTAATGCTAATTCACATTTTGGACTTCTCTGAAGAAACTCTCCATCAGATTGACTTCAAACTTACTGGCAATATCCCTTGGGCGGGTTTCTACCAAGTTTGTTCAAATGGTCATGCTCCAGTGATTTTTGGATTTTTTATGGTTTTTGTTGGGGGGGGGGGATCTTTAAAAAAGTTTGGATAGGAAAGTTGAACCTGGGAATTTCTTGTAATGGTTATACCTTCAATAATTTAGGCCAGATTTGTGTGAAATTTGGTAGCAATGTACCTTTGACAAGTGTCTACCTATAATGTCCTATCCCAAGTTCACAGCATAGGTCAAATGTAATGCATTTCTAGTTCAGCTGAGCATGGGCTGTTCAGACAGCCCTCTTGTTTCTTGGACTTTTAACTATGATTGCTCACATATTTAGGAATACAGATATATTTATATATCATA
Organism: Hermodice carunculata; assembly: GCA_964020975.1. NCBI lineage: Eukaryota > Metazoa > Annelida > Polychaeta > Eunicida > Amphinomidae > Hermodice > Hermodice carunculata. The sequence goes on from CAXHWN010001443.1 coordinate 46,220, forward strand.
TTCATTCAAATAGTAGCACATGCCCTAATAGACGCATGCCTCCAACTTTTCCTTCTGTGGATTCCACAAACAATATCAAATTGTTTCCCTTTTTAGCTCTGCTGACCAAAGGTTACAGAGCTTAAGCTATCACTCATGTCTCGCCATCTGGAAGCCTTTTGCTTGTGAGCATGACACAGTCCACACCTTTTAAGATAGCCTCACATAACGTTCAAGACTTATCAAGTGTATGAAAATCTAGGTTGATTTTAATATTGGTGGCACCACCGGCAGTATTATGTAATTTATGGGTCAAAATGTGAAAGTGTTGTGACTGCTTTAGCATTCTTAATGTTTGATGGATCTTCATTGAATTTAGTGGGATTCCTGAGGAGGTCAAAGTGTCACTTGCTATATATGGTGCTAGTGATGCCACCTATTATTTGACAGAAATTATAAGCCAACTTGTACTTAAAAATATAAAATTCCATATCTGAAAAAGCCATTGCATAAGACATGCCAAATTTATAGAATGTAGGGACCATGTCAAATGCTAGCATGTTATTTAATATCATTGACCTTGAACTATTTTTGTGAGGTCACCCGCCTGTAAAGTTGAAAAAGGTGATTTTGTAATAGCAGGGTGTGCCTTGGACATCAACGGGAAAATGTAACTGGACCTCTAGAATAAAATTGCACAGGATTACATTGTATGTGAAACTGTACTTGGTGACCTACCTTTTGGGTCACCCTGATCCAGTGATTATGAATTTTAGCCCTTTATACAAGTTTGTTGTTTTTCTACAATAACTTGAAGAAGTTGTTACCCAATTTGAACAAATAGATCATGTGTGGAAAGCTGGATGGGGGGGGGGCACATTTTCAACGGGAGCAATATTTTAATCTGACCTGAACGTCAAAGTCAACTGGCCAGTTGGAATACAGGGGTCATCTTGTGAATGCTCTGCACCTCCAGTTTTGGGGTTGGGTCAATATAACTTTTAGGGCTTATCAAGTGTGTAAAAATGTATGTTCACGTCAATGTTGGTAGTACCACCCGAAGTTTTATGTAATGTATGGATCAAAATATTAAAATCTTGTGACCATTACAGCATCTTTAATTTTTAAGTGGTCTTCATGAAATTTAGTGGGATTGTAGAAGAGGTCAAAATCTTGGTTTATTTTGATACTGGTGGCGCCACCTATAATTAGATGGGAATTACAAGTAAAAATATTTTCCTTATCTTAATAAACGATTGACTTAGACATGCCAAATTTATAGGACATATAGATCATGTCCAATGCCTAAATGTTATGTAATATCAGTAACTTTGACGTATTTTTTGATGTCACCAGAACTGTTAAGTTGGAGTAGGTGATTTTGTGATGGTAGGGTGTTTTTTGGACATCAATTTCGAAGAGAATTGAGCCTCCGGAAGAAAATTGCACATGAGTACATTGTAAGCAAAACTCTACTTGATGACCTACCCTTTAGGTCACCACGACCCAATGGCTGTGCGACATTCACCTATTTTTCAACGTCATTAAGAAAAGGACAAATCATTCAGTATCTTGATGAAGAATAATGAAAAAGATACCAAATGTACCACAGATTTGTATGGTGCAATTTTGATATTGCATAATAGACTCAGACTCAGACTCACATATCTTTTATTTGACTGAATATACATGTGAATTATTTCAGTAACATATATAGCCAGGAGACCCTCACTAAGGCCACAGCAGCCGCTATCATAAGGGACACCTAAAAATACTATAGATATACAAAAATTGTATTTAAAATACAAGGTTTTAAATAGAGATGTAAGTACCTTACCCAGTAAGCAGGGAAAAAATTGTGTCTAACATATTAGCAAAAGCAAATGGGGGCTGCTTATGGAGTGTTACAAACATAACAGTTTGGGACAGAACAAATAAAATTATACTTTTCAATATAATATTTTTTTATATAGAGGGCAAAACCATTTTTGCTATGAGTATGAACCTTGTTTATAATGAAGTCAGGGGTTGAGTTCAATGTTTTTATGATTTCATGTCTTAGACAATTTTCTGTCCCTACAAGATTGCTTCTTTCTACAAATATACGGTTTCTATTTCTACATTAATTGTAATTATGAAGTACAGAAGTTGTATTTATTTTAAAGGTTTTCAATTATTCAGGTAACTGATTTTTTATATACTTAAAGTAGAATTTCAGTTGTTGTTGGAGAAATATATCACTAATCTTCAATAACTCTAAGGTTTTATAGATTGGCTCTGTATGTGCATTAAATCTGCTTTGGCTAATGATTCTCACACATTTTTTCTGGAGCAAAGCAATTCTAATACTTTTATGACCCCAGAGAAGACATCCGTAATTAAGATGAGGAAATACTAGACAGTAATATAGTGTCAGTACAATATTCTGTGGTAGGTATTCTTTTACTTTGTTTAAGACACCAATAGTTTTGGATATCTTTGAAGAAATTTTATCAATATGACTGTTCCAATTTAAATGTTTGTCGATTTGTATGCCTAAGAAATTAAAGTCATTTTCACATTCAATTTTTGTGTTATTTATTTCTATTTCAGGAATTGTCACCTTTGTTTGTGGGCTATGTAATAACATAAATTTTGTTTTCTTTTCATTGAGGGACAATTGATTTAATTTCAGCCATTTGCTGATTTTACATAGTTCAGCATGTACATTGTGTGATAATTCTTGTGTGGTGTCAGATTTTAGCAACACTTGTAAAGTACTGTATAGTGTTTTATCATCAGCGTATATAAGAGGTTTAAAGTGGCTGGAGGCTGAGGGTAGATCATTTATGTAAATTATAAATAATAAAGGGCCTAAAATCCTACCCTGTGGGACACCAGTGGTTATATTTAAGAGCGATGACTTGGTGTCATTTAATTCCACATATTGTTTGCGGTCAGTTAAATAGTTTTTGAGCAGTTTAAGTGGCATATCACCACGACCATAATATTCAAGTTCCTGAATTAGAATGTGATGATCTAAAGTGTCGAACACTTTTGAAAGGTCCATGAAAATACTGATAGGAATCTCATTTTTGTCCATACTACTTGATATTCTATCGATTAGTTCAAGGGCAGCAAGCTCTGTGGAATGTGAATTACGAAATCCATACTGGTGATTGTAAAATAAATGATATTCTGTGAAGTGTTCATTTAATTGGTTAAACATAATTTTTTTCAAAGATTTTTGAGAAGCTTGATGACAGGGAGATTGGTCTGTAATTATCGAATAATCCTTCATCACCCTTTTTGAAGAGGGGAATAACTTTAGCTATTTTTAAATTTTCAGGAAAAACTCCACTAGCGATCGATTGATTAAAAAGAAGTGTCAGAGCCCCACTGATTTCATTTTTTATGAATTTCATTAGTTTGATCGAAATTCCGTCATGACCGCAGCTTGTTTTTGTTTTTAAGGAGTCTATAGTCTTGATTATAGTTTCCTTGGTCACCGGTATAAAGTCAAAATTGTGTTCACTTGGGTTTTGTAAGTAATTTTGAAAACCCTCAGTAGTAGACGGATTTACTTGCGTTGCAAGTTTGGGACCTATCTCAACAAAATATTTATTAAAATTATTAGCAGTTATTTGCTTGTTACTAACAGTACTATCTCCATTAATTTTAAAAGTATTGGGAAAATTTGTTTTCTTCTTTGTTTTGTTAAGTGCTTCCTTTATTGTTTCCCAAGTATTTTTATATTACCTTTGTGTCTGGCAAAGCAGTTGCTATAGAAAGTTCTCTGTACTTGTTTAATATTATTCTTAAGAATATTATTATATGTGTGTAAATTGATTTTGCGCTGATCATATTCCCCTGAGTTAATGGGATCCTTTTTCAGTTCTTTATATAATTTGTCTCTATTTGCTATGGATATCAATATGCCCCGTGTTATCCAACTAGATTTTTTGTGTTTATATTTATTAAATTTAACCTTTTTGGTAGGAAAATTATTTTCAAACGCATGTTTGCAAATATTTTCTAACAGGTTATAATTTTCTGTGGGGTTAGTGTTTGGGTTTTTGTTCATTTTGTCAAATATGTTTGAGGTACTGATTTCTTGTAGAAAATTATTATAGGATTCTGATGTATTCTGCCTAATATAAGTGTATTTTAGATTTGATTCAAAGATTTTACCACAATCAAGAGATATGAAGTATGGAAAATGATCAGAGATGTTTGACATTAAGATTCCAGTGGTGGGAGAATGTTTATAGTTTGTTAATTTTAACAGAATATGGATGACCTTGAGTAATTTTTCAAGGTCGTGGAGGGAATACATTTCAGCAAATGATTTTAGTGGTGATAGTGGTCAGCAGAGTATGAGCCCATGGGCCTCTTGTCTTTTGACGGCCTCTGATAAAAAAGTATACATTACCATCAGTGCTTTTAGCTGTCCAGTCATAATATGTCCTGTAAAGACATTTATTATTACAGTGTAAAACTTATCATAATGACACTATCTGTTCCCTTAGAAATGTGTCAGATAACTGAATATGTCAGATAAATAAATCCAACAACAAAGAAAGTGAACTTTTGCCATTCAAAACTTGTGTCATAATGAATATGTGGGACATCTGAGTGCCCTTATAATGAGGTTTCACTAAACTTTAATGGGAGAAGAAACTAAGTTTTGCACTGTCGCCATTGTGGAGATTGATCAAGGACGTTTTGCATTGACACAGCTTGCTAGGTGCTGTTGGAGTTAATATGGTATATAAATTAGGTACATGGACAGTATCTTGGCCATTGGTCTTTTGGTACCCGTTTTGTTTTGCACATTGTATGATAGACTAGTAAATGTGTAGCAGAGCAGATATTTTTATACTTGGTGGAAAATCGCAGGTAGAACCAGCATACCTGTACAGTTGTCACTGATTTTTTCTCAGGTAATTCCCTAGACCTAGTTGGGACAGGAAAGTGCGTTGGAGTTAAATTTACACAAGTGATGTTTAACACACACACATGTAGTGATACTGGCAAAAGCAATACTCGGAACTTGTGTAATGAGAGAATTCAATATCTTTCAGCTGAAAAATACTATTATTGTATTTGTGAGGTGAGTTTTCACTTCTTTCGTCATTTACTGTATGAATTAACCATGTCCTATTTTCAACCCTCCCAAGTGTCACATGATTCAATCAAGGCACCTAGTCCTCCTGCAGGAGGTGATACTGATCACAATATGATCTGTGATCATGTAATAGATTGGCTGCCTTTCATTTCCTTTGATTGAATCTTTTAAATTAAATATATAAAGAAGCTTGTGTAGAGGCAAAGGGTTCTATGCTCCTTAAAAAGTACTATATTTATAATTTTTTGTTCGTGGCCACAAAATACAAATGGAATGATTTTCAAAGAGAAATGTATTTTTAGTCAAGAATGTCTTATATTATGGAATTGAATAATGCAAATTTTGTTCTAACTAAATGTAATAATGGAATATGAACCACTTTTTTCAATTTCCATACATTTTACTTGTTCCATTTTCCACGTTCATGTCTTGGCAGTGTGTTAATTACACTCAGAAAATGATTATAACCAACAAATAGTTGATATTGGGGTATGAGACGTGGTGGGAGATGTATTGTTTTCATGTCAGTGTTGTTCTTGGAAGCTTAAAAGAGGCAGGTACACCCCTAAACGTGCCATGTGTCATAATTTGGGGGCAATGAAATACGGTATATCGAGGTACACCATAGCTCTGTTTTTTTGTTGTAATGAGAAAAGCTATGTTTGAGCACCTCCAGCCCACTGCCCTTTTTCAGCACACCAGGTGTTGTAGGTTTTTGACGGGTTGAAAAGGAGCCTGAGTAAACATGACAGGACTAATTACACAAGGACAGCTGTAATGTACACTGTGTGCGGCTTTCATAGCTAGGCTCTTCAGTTCAATATTTTGATATCGTAACTTTGATTGCACTAGGACCAGCAGTAATGATGAACACATGAAAGTTTTATGTCAAAGAGTGCTCCAGTTCTGGAAACTTAGGAAACCTAATCAAGTTGCTCAAAGTTCACAAAAATGCAATGTGTATCCAGCTTTTCCAGAGAAACCTCACAATGTACGGCATTAAACTGTAGCGCCAGTATATCTAAAATTTTTACGTGGTCAATGAAATTCTTTCAATGAATTGATTATATGTGAAAGTGGCAATGTATGAGACCGTGGGATGTAAGTTGAGCTCACCCAAGCTTGGATTAAATAATCCTCAACTTAAGAGTCAAATATAGAAGTCACATTTTGTTTATTTGACGGTTTTGTCCAGTTTGATTAATGTGTAATCTGAAGCTATTCTTTTTTACAGTCGGGGTCTCCCGACCGTAAGTTACTTAGAAAGGCTGCAGGGCATAGGTTAAAAGCACCAATTTCTGATTTATTGCAGATGTTCAGTTTGGATTCCAGCACTATGAGAGCCTTGTTTGGGAACCATAATAATTATGAATCTGAAAAATTTTTTCATTTATAAATATATTTACTGAGAAATAGACTACATCCCTATAAAATATCTGATATGTTGTAAACGTTTATCCTGGATTCTGCCACAATCAGATCTTCGGACCACCAATGGAGACCCCTACCCAATCCTGGATGCTCCATTCTTATATACACATGCTCAATATTCATGTGCAAATTTCCTTCGCAAAATAAAGTCTTTGAGAAAAATACCACTGTGGGTTTGCCTGTCGGACAACAAAGACCGGAAGTTCTGTTCACCTATTCATTTCGGCGTGCCTGTATTCGCATGAATAGACTACATCCCTATAAAACATCATTGTTTTGTTGCCAAGTTGGACCAAGAGACCTCTTCCTCAAGAGATGCTGGCAGCTGGTGTTAATAATAGTGTGTCAGTTGAGGAGCTATAGATCCAGCTAAAAGCCAGAATGAGCTCTTTGTCTTTCTGTTGGTGCTCCCACGCCCAGAGGACTCTTGTGGTACATGCTTTGAGCAAATGGACGAAAAAAATTGACAGTATTGCCACTCTGATATCGAAATTAAGTGACATTGTTGTCAAGTTGGAATTTGAGGTGTCTAGTATACTAGTTTAAATCAGGTCCTGGTGGTAAAACTTCCAGTTCAAACTCTGCTGACAGTCCAGATACTACAGGTATTTCTGCTTTTGGTAGCCCTAAGGGCAATGCCCCTTACAGCTTCAAGCTTCAAAATGCATTAAAAACCAAGATAAATAGGAAAATGTTCAGCTGGAGTCTGACTTATTCTTCAATGACTCCAAATGAGGTGCGAGTAGTAAAGACTTTCCTGCATTTCAAATATTATTGAAAGTTGCAAAATGTACAGAGACTGGGCTTCGTATTTTGAATCATTGTCACGGAACTGAAAGTACAAAATATGTAAGTATGCAAACAACAGTTTTATCACTCTGTGTGATGAAATGCGTTTTTTCCAGAACAGTTCTGCTTAATATCAACAAAAATAATGGCAAAGGGTTTGCTACACAACATAGGGCAATCATGTCTGGCCAGGATAATGTCAGTGCCGAAAATGTCTCAAAAAGAGTTACAGGATCGGATGTGTTACACATTGTTGGGGAATATAAGAATAAATGGAGGTCAGAGTTTAGCCAAGTCAAAAGCCCCAGAGTGGCATTATTTGACTAACTACACTGGGCAGGGCTTCCATACTTGTGCAGAAGATTTATAGTGACAGTCAATACAGATTTGTACCATCAATGTCATACTTCATTGGTTACATCATGCTTGAATGAGCATCGTAGAAAAACGTCGTAGTGGCATTATTTCAGTAACTGCACTGGGTAGGGCTTTCATACTTGTGTAAACGATTGATAGTGATGGTCACTACAGATTTGTACCTTCATTATCATACTTCATTGGTTATGTCTGTCCATCAACAAAATTCTTTAGAGTGGCATGATTTCACTTACTACACTTGCAATAGGCTTTCATACTTGGGTAAATGATTTACAGTGACAGTCCCTATAGATTTGTAACATTACTGTCATACTTCATTGGTTATATCATGCTTGAATAAGCTTTTTAGAAAAACTTCAGAGTGACTTGAATTATGCTGGAAAGACATTCATGCCCGTGGGCATGGCTCTGTGTTTTTTACTTTTTTTTTTTCTTTTTTTTTTTGGTTTTTTGTTTTTGTTTTTTGTTTTTTGTTTTTTTTTTGTTTTGTTTTGTTTTTGTTGTTGTTTTTTTTGTTTTTTGTTTTTTGTTTTTGCTTTGTTTTGTTTTATTTTTTATACATATATCTGTTGTTTGTGCTTTTTTTGTCAAAGAGGACGGCATAACTGCATAAAATCTACAGCATATGTTTAAACATTGCTTATCAATAAATATAACAGGTATGTATAATGCACTGAACATGATACAGCTATTAAAATGCTCAGAAACAATAAATCTTTGGACTGGTGATACGGTAAATACCTTTGAATAATACTTATTTAGCATGCACACATTTGCGTAAGAAATTTTAGTTAAGCCATTGCATTTTATCACCACACACACACACACACACACACACACACACACACACACACACACACACACATATATATATATATATATATATATATATGAGTGTGTGTGTGTGTGTGTGCCTCTAAAAGCATGGTTTTTTTTCTTTTTCTTTTTTGTTTTTCTTTTTTAAAGTTTGAAAAGGATTTTAAGTACAAGAAACAAGATTCTCTTTCATCAAGGAAAAAGTAAGTGGCAGACTGCTTAATTTGGTTTCTACATTTCAGCTTTACAATGTATGCAGGTATGCATGCATAGCCATTAATTCATAACACAAACTTGCAGCGTTTTTCCTTTTGTAAATGAGGAGCATGGAGGTGGATGTAATATTAGATTTCTTTTTTGTTCTGAACTATCTTTAAATATTCTGAATGTCTTGAGAAAACCAAATGACGAGGTTTTGTTTACTTAAGAATATATTTGGCATTATCTTCTAAAGTTAAAGGCTACTGTTCGTGAAACTTGGAAGATAGTGAGTTATACAATGAATAAATAAAACTTGACCTTCATTTGACCTTGATATGACCTCGAACACCAAAATGCAGCAATAAACATATTTCTATGTCAATTTCACCCAGATATTGATACATATTCTCAAAATGGCCATTTTTGGGGTAAACGATGAAGTCTGTGGATTATCATGAAAAAAGTGCTTGGTATATAACCAAACAATGATTGGTCTAGAACATTCTGGGTAGAAAAGATAGTTTTCCTAAGTGTCAGAAAAGTTTCAAATTGCCTCATTAAATATGTTCGCCAATAGATACAGCTAAACGAGTAGATGATTTAGAAAAAAGAAAGGTTCAAAGTCTGCCAGGTTTAGTGTCAAGTGATAGGGTCAAGAGATAACACAGTTTATTAGTTACACTTTAAAAACAAGAAAATTATTATGCAACCCTTGGACTGTTAACTGTGTTAGTACTGGTAGCAAGAGTCTGAAAAGCACTTCACAGCATCAGGTGGCCTCTAGGGGTCGCCACCCCCTTTCTGTGAATTTGTTTTATCTTAATAAAATTATACCAATTTGAAATCAGAGCCTCGTCTTCGATTTCTCAATCCAAGATGGCCGCCAACAATGGGTTTATGGGCTAAAATTTTAAATGGACGTAATTTCCTTAAAACAAAGATTTTTGGTTAAAAAAATATCTACTTAATGCACGTAATCTTTGTGATTCACCTATTTTATGTATAGAGGTATGGTACAAATGGAGAAACTACTGAAAAAAAACTTGTACATTTTGTTTTCATTTTTGGGCTAATTTCTAAAATATTTTTTGGAAATGTTTACACAAAATTTCACACAACTTTTTGCATCGCTTTTTGTGATTTCTTGTTATAAATGTGTCAAAAAGAAGAAAAAGGCCAAAATACGACCTATTTAGATCACTTAAGTGACCGTTAAAGTCAATGAAGGTGTCTAAATTTGTTCTGCTGGTATGATCTATCAGCATACCAAGTTTCATAAAATATAGATTATTCTGCAGTAGGTATCCAGCATATCACCCAAATATGGCTATTCTAATGCCCACATTTGGCTTCATTGGCCCCAGTGTGTAAAGAGGAGAGTTGAATATTGACCACATCATTGGCTTCTTCTGTCAAAGCTGAAGCAAGAATTCAAGATATATAGCTTGTTCATACCTAATTTTCAAAAATTAAGACAACTTCATTGGCTCCATAGATCTTTAAGATACTGCCTACAAACTAAATTTGGTACCTCCTACAATATGACACTGAGTAAAACCATGTGACCATGTTGGGTTTCCAGATAAATCTATTAAATCAGGAAAAAAACAGATAATTTGATTTCATTCAATCGCTTTATTTAAGTTTCAAGGGCCATATTTAAGAATAAAACAAAATGTGCCTCATAGTATTACAAGATTGTAAGAATCCCCCCAAAAATGTATTTTGTTTCCCGCGGGATAAGGTACAATTTTCACCCCAGATTACACTGCGCAAAAAGATCAGAAAATGACAAATAAAAAGCGTTGTTTTCCTTATACCATTGAGAGTAATATAAAAGGTCAAATCCTTGATTACTTGTATTAGAGTTTCTCTAAAAGAGGTCTGTGTATTATTTCTCCAATAACAGTAAGCTAACGAACAAACGATGACACCTTGGTAATCCCAAAGGGCCCTAACGGAAGGCCGTACTGGCCCTGAGGTCTATGATCCACAGGTGTTAGCTGTGTGCACCAGGGGGTGACTAATTATGATAAGCTAGTTAATGTGTTGAATACACAACGGGAGCTTGCCTGTTTCTGCAGATGGTAAATGCATAAGCAATTTTACTGCCTATCAACGATGCCATTATATATAACTATATCAGCATGCTTACTCAACATGCACTGGAACTTATAAGTCCATAACATTTTTGAAAAAAAACAAAGACATAGTACAGAAAGGGTATTGGTCTAGTAGAGCCTGTGCTGATGGTCTTCAAATCTGTAAGATAAATCATAAGCTTATCGATATTTTCTGACACTTAGCACAAATAAATTATTTTTCTTTTGCATGGGGAAGCTGTTTATTGTACTTTAAGTCCATATTGTACATTTACAGATGGTCTATCCATGCACAAAATTGTTGCAATAGATTCCTGACCCATGTAACAAACCATGCTACTCCAGAACCCCAAAACCTAGAGGTACTCAAGAGGCACCTGGTGGCCGGACTTGTCATACCACGTGTTCCATTTGTCATCTACCGCTGCCGGGGTTTTTTTTCATTATATGTGTGTGCACCTGTGTTCAGTGATGGGCAATTAAAGTCGAACGTCGACAGGTTCACAGCAGAAAAGTTTGTGTCCACATATGGAAGAGTTTTCAAAACAGCACCAATTATTCCACGTCAACACTGAGAAACACCGTTTTTTTTTCAATTAAAATATGTTTAAAACAACACTGAGAAAGCGGCCCAAGTATGCTCTATATTTGTTGTCAGAGTACTCTTTGGGAAAATAGGTTGTAAATTCGATATATTTAGCCAGGAATACGTTCCTTCAGAGGTAAACTGATTTAGGACCAGGAATTTGTTCCTTTAGAAGCCATTGCAAGATTTTTTTGCGGTTGAGTTTATTGTTTGGTGTATCGATAGGAATACTGTCCAAGAAATAAACCACTTCAGGCACCTGGTATTCCAAGAAATTGTCTTTGCATACATTTATGATGTCAACGTCAGTTATTGCACTACCAGGCCTGACAACGCAGAAGCACGCAAGCTTGGACTGGTTGGTCTCAGGATCGGTGGACGCTGTGATCCAAACGCCATGTACATCCGGCAGATGGCGAGTAATGCATGCCTCCACATCATGGGTCGGTACTGTAAACGCACGGTCGTGGATCTTTATGAAATTTTCCTGTCTTCCTTCATAAATAATCTGCCCTTTGATAATCCTTGCAAAATCTTTTGTCATGAATAATGTTTCGTGACCAGGTTTCCCATTGAAGGGGTTTTTTGTTAAATTGCTTGCTGTTTGCTCCACGTAGCCAGAGATGATGTTTTGTCCACTGAGACATAAATTTCCCTTGACACCCTCTTCTACCAGGCTAAAGTTATCATCAGTAATGTAAGCATCTATATTTGGTAAAGGAGTGCCAATGCTGAGATGATTGCCAACACAGTGCTCATCAACATCTGATTCACTCCGAAAGGTGAGCCATGTTGCAGGTCCTATTCCCGTCTCTATCATACCAAAACAATTAAGCAGTTTAGTTCCGACTGGGAAAAATTTATAGAACTCTTTAGCTGTGCTTATATGGAGTGTTTCCCCAGAAGTCTGTACCCATTTCAGCGACTGGCAACTGGGGCTTGCTCCCTGTTTTGCAATGTAAATCAACAGATTTGTCAGCAGACCAGGAGGCAGATAATCAATACGTGTTATGCTGTATTTATCTATCATATGTGCAATAATCTCAGCATTTATATTTCTCATTCCGTCGCCATGGAGTATAACTTGTGGACACCCAGTCATCAAGGGCAGCATTGTTTCTATGTAGTTTGACCTTGTCATGTTGTACGTTAGGTAAGTATAATGTTCGTTTGGTGATGACAAAGACATTGCCCATATTAGAGTGTTGCAAAAGGCCTTTTGTTTTGTTGGAACTCGTTTTGGTTCTCCCGTAGAGCCAGACGTACACCCGAGCATGAATAAACTTTCGGGGCCCAGCACGTGTAACATTTCTTCATCCAACAGATTATGAATTCCTGCATGACTATCTTTAAGTAGATCCTGATAATAGAAAAGAGGACATTCAGGTAAGTCTGTAGAGTCTATTTGAAGCTCAGCTTGAAACTCTCGGTCCATCAAGCAGCATAATGGCCTGACACTTCTCATGTATTTCTGCACGGCCTTTTTAGGTGTTGCTGCGAGAAGCGACATGATCCCGCAGCCTATTTTTGAGATTGCAAGCCACTCTATCACATGGACCTCGCTTGTTCCCCCAATCACAGCAATGCAGTGACTTTCATCCCGATCGACATAGGCATGGTATTGACGAATTTTACAAATTAGGGTTCTTGCAAGTTTGTTGGCAAGTTTGTTAACTGTTCCAAAGGTGTATATTGTGTCATCACAAATTATTGCTGTCTCACCTGTCATTGGCCTTCCATTCCTTGTAGAATTTACTAGAGACTCGACACAGCGTGCAAATGATTGGTACGGGGTAGGTACATGTGGTCCATGGATGATGCTAAGCGGACCCTTCATTGATGATGTCATTTTTACCTGAAACATATGGATGTTAAATTCATGTCAGAGCATACCTTCACCGTCCTGTCTTTATGCCCGAAACATATAAGTGTGTCACTAGAATTGTTAACTTGAACTTATTTGCATTTGTATTCATGTGTTTCAGACAAAACCTTCATCACACATCAACCATTCACATTAAGAAAGAGAGGAATTATGTTAATTATATTTATACTGTGCAACTCTTGCCAAATGATAACGTTTTGCACTGTATATTTTTTTTAATGCAAGTATCACAAAAACATGATATAGTAAAAGAAACACGACACTGGTTTTCTGTATGGAACCAAACGTGTGCGCGCGCGTGTGTGTGTGTGTGTGTGTGTGTGTGTGTGTGTGTGTGTGTGTGTGAGCTTTCACATGGTCAGCCCGTTAATGAGCCCGTGAGGGACCATCTATCGGCTCGAAGGCTTACAGACAGACCGGACTTCAACCTCCGGAGATTCCACTCTGATTATTATTCGGATGTCATTACTGAAATAATTACATGGATAACTAGTAAGAATCACCGCCTGAATTTTCTTGTTGTCCAGACTTACTAAAGTTGACATGGATAATTTTTAGCTCAGCTGACTTGTCAGCTGAGCTTATGTGGTGGTTCAGCATCTTTCGTCCGTCTGTCTGTCCATCCGGCTAATGCACCTTTCCTATTGATTACTATGCAAGTCAATGGGCATTCTAATGCTAATCAACATTTTCGACTTCTCCGAAACCGTAGTGTAAACTGACCTCAAACTTGGTGGCAATATGCTTTGGGTGGGTCTCTACCAGTTTTGTTCAAATAGGCATGTTCCAGTGACTTTAGGATTTTTTATGGTTGCTCCAGTGACTAGGATTTTTTATGGTTTCTTTTTGTGGATTGAGATGTGTTCCTACAAAGAAATCGATCATCAGCAAGATCAGTCGCTTGGAAAGATCTTGGTGTACATTTTGAAAGAACATACACATACATTTGAGGGTTGTTTCTAATTATACATCCTGTGCATGAAAGTTAAATGTCCATACAACCTAAGATAATTCAACCTTTTCTCTCATATAGCCGAAACTAAAGTGCAAATAATATTTCTGTACACGAGCTATTTTGAAGGATCTCAGGTCTTCATAATCAAAGCAGGAAATTTGAATGTATAGAATGAAATCGTGTAAAATGAACACAATTGGCTCAAATGTTATCATGACTGGAATGTATCATGTGCATCATTATTTGTTCATTAACTGTTTTGAAGGGTTCCTTCATATTCAAAGGCGGAGAATTTCGAATGGATAAACTAAAATAAACTGAACCAAATTGATCCCTTTGCTGTCATCAACATTGAAAGTCATGAGATGTACAGTTTACGTATGTATCTACTAAAAAGCTATTCAAGTCTGCAAACTTTAATACAAAAGTTTTTCTATTTTTGTGAGCAACGTGTCACTTACCTCAAATATGCAGCTGTATCACAGTAACACTATCCTCTCGATCTCCTGGCTGTTTAAACTATCAATATCGCTACTATTTGTCTAAAATAGTCAACATTTGCTGCTGCAGGGCACAAAAGTCTACTGACCCGACTAATTAGCGTAGTACATGCCCCTGGCACTAACACCAAAGTCACGTGACAACCATAAGATTTCCTATCATAACAATGGGTTGAATAAATGACATATGTTCAAATGTTATGCAAGTATATTGTCTTTCTCCTGTTTCCGTTCCTTCAAGGACACGAATCGCTGTTTCCACACAATTCTGTTTGTTTACGCTGGCTGAACCTTTACGCTTTGGCTAGCTTATCATGTGATAAATTTGATGCACACACATTATATATATATATATATATATATATATATATATATATATATATATATATATATATATATATATATATATATATATATATATATATATGTGTGTGTGTGTGTGTGTGTGTGTGTGTGTGTGTGTGATTTCGGCTGCAGACAGCGGAAGTGGCGCTGGCTGCTAATCAGAGCCAACAGAAGTTTGGGTCAGCCACCCACAAACGAAAGAGCGGTACTCAATCACGCCAAGCAGCAGCCCCTCTGTATAGCATTTCTGCCACAGGCTGCCGCCGACTGTCGCAGATGTGGGTTCCTTCTTTTCAATATTTTGAGTAAAATAAGAATTTAGGTGGAGTCTGAAACTGTATGGAAAACATAACAGCAAAATCTGTCATGCGATCTATTCTTGCAGTAGCTCAAGGGTTTCTCGTTTTAATGGATACAAAATATTCATCATACGCATGGTAGATGCATTTATAGCAGACGGAAAGGTGAGTTATGATAATATAAATATAAGGTAAAACCCATTTCCCGCTCTCTGTATATGGTGCATGTACTGATATATTTATAGATAAGTGTCCACCACACACACAGGGGTACAGATTTTCCAAATCTGCATCTCCTGCAAATGGAGATTCAGAGGCCGAGAGGGTATAAGGAATCTTCCAGCAAAGTTACCTACAAGGAATATGTGCGTGTGTGGATGGGTGGATATGTACAATATGCAAACTAATTAATATGCAGATATGACAAATATTAACGGAAAACCAGTCCAGAAAGACCAAAACTTCCTTTTGTGGAAATGCAGTTTTAGCTTTGTGTGCCCCTCTATGTGTGTACTGAGTGCGTGTTGTCTCTGCTGTCT
Organism: Hermodice carunculata; assembly: GCA_964020975.1. NCBI lineage: Eukaryota > Metazoa > Annelida > Polychaeta > Eunicida > Amphinomidae > Hermodice > Hermodice carunculata. The sequence goes on from CAXHWN010001443.1 coordinate 62,132, forward strand.
TTCCTGCGGGGAAGCTCTCCTACTCACTTGTTCTGACAGTGGAGGCGCGGGAAAGTGGCGACAAGATTTCTGATTATGTGAGATATGATTTACCTTTCGGGAATACCAATTTGCAATACGTGTATGGTGAAAATTCCATGCCTTTACTGACCTACTGATAACCATTCACTCAAGGCCTGCATACAGAACACACATTCTTTACAAACAAACAGATAGAACAGAAAGAAAATATAAAACTTGCTCACTCAGTCATTCTGTGAATCAACTTTCATTCACCTTGCAAAACCACTGAAGGATAAATAATGAAACAACACAGCCTCTGATGCTTTGGATAATAACTCTATTGATCGGTACCAATATAGAAGTTATCTGGCACTGAGACACTGTGCTGTCTGAAGAATCTCAGCCAGCACGAAGGTTTTGTTGGAATAATGCAGCATTATTTTTGCTGAGCCGCCCAAAAATGGAAGCGGGCTTAGCTTCTGACGATAGCATAGCCAATCCGGAACCAGAACAATTAATTACAAAATAAGCTTACTCATCCTAAACACAGCAAAGTCATGGCCTTGGTTTTTCTTTGTTTCCTTACAATCTTAATATAACTTCCAATATTATAAAATTAAAACAAGGTATTTTTTAGACTTGCTCAAGTCTCACTGGACTGACCTCCGTATTCTATTTAAAATCAAATTCATTGCCAAATTAAATTTTAAGTAAACACACGTCGTAGCTTTACCTACCTGATTGGCGTGGAACGTGTATACAACCAGATAACATTGACTCCAGATGATTAGCGCCGGGCGGTCTGCACAGTGTTTCTTATCACACAGACAAGCGAGCGGTCATAACGCACTCCTCTTCAGAAGCTGTTAATTGAGCTACTGTGTAATGAAGGATTAAGGATTGTCTAATTGCAGTGAACCGCGTCAGGCAGAGGGCGTCCGGTGAGACTTGTCAAACTTGCCGGCTTGTCGCTGCTATGAATTATTCATGAGCAGTCAAGCACGTGACAGATTCAAGGCCGTCTCAAATTCCTTGTGTTGACTGTTGTTTATTTACATTACTTTTTATCAACATTAAAAAGACTAAAGTCATGATTTTTAACAAAACGGGCAAATTAATTAATAGAAATTTCTTTTTTGATGGTATTAAACTAGACATTGTCAAGACTTATCTTTATCTTGGAATTCAAATGTCTTTAACTGGTTCCTTTGATGGTGCAATAAAATTATTATGTGATAAAGCAAATAAAGCTTTGGCAAGAATAAAGAGGATATTTTTACTACGAGATACGAATATAAAACTATACTTATCTCTATTCGAAAAAGTTATACAGCCAATTTTACTATATGCGTCCGATATATGGGGCGCTTATACTGTAATTCCGTCAAAAATCCTTGTACAAGATAATATTTCTGGTTATTTTAAAATTGAGCTCGAAAAATTCTATATAAAGTTTCTTAAATATTGTCTCGGGGTACATAGTAAAGCATGCAATATTGCAGTATTCGGAGAACTAGGAAAGACCCCTTTGTCACTCAGAATATTATCTTCTGTCTGTAAAAACTGGTTTAGAATCGTCAATATGGAGCAAAATTCATTATTATTTAACGCATACAAATGTAATGTTGACTTATCTCAAGCAAGTCAATCAACCTGGTTGAATTCTGTAAAAGATACATTTAATTTGCTCGGGCTGCAGGAACTTTGGGATAACCAAGATGATTTTTTTCAAGAATTTCCTTCTAATCTTTTCCGTAATAAAACAGAAAACAAATTCCGAAATCAGTGGAAAAATGAAATGTTGAATCAAAATAACGAATCTAAATTGAGAACGTATACATCTTTTAAGACAGAACTTAAATTTGAACATTATTTAGATGTTGTAAAAAATTTCGAAACAAGGAGTAATATAACTAAATTACGCATCAGTGCACATAATTTACATATCGAAACAGGAAGACATAAGCGTCCTACCAAAGTTCCTGTTAGCCAGAGAGTTTGTGACACTTGCCAAGAACTTGATAATGAATTTCATTTTGTTATGACATGCACTAAATTTCAAAATCCAAGAGAAAATCTGCTTAAGAGTGTACGCGAAATATTTTGTAATTCGGATGCTTATGATGTTCAGAGTATGTTTAAATTTATTTTGGTACTGCATGACACAGAACTTGTATACCTATTTGAAAATTTCATGGACAAAGCCATTTCCCTAAGAGAGAAACCACTGTAATCATGTAACACCGTGCCAATTTGATGACTGCACTCTATTTTCATTTCAGGTGATTAGTGATTTATGTAAATCTTTTGTATCTATTGTACTGTACTGTGCTGTACGTGTCTGTACTGTTTTTTGTTACATTTTTCTTTTGATTGTGTGCATGTTTTAATGTGATTTTCTTCTTCTTTTTTTTTTTTTTCTTTCATACTCTACATGTGTACATGTTGTATATTTGACATATTGCTGTATTTTATGTAACAGCGCAGTCAATAAAGATTCATTCATTCATTCATTCATGCAAGCATGCACATTCTATTGTAGAGAAACGTCAGTTCTTGCCGATGGTGTCGGCAGCCGGAGGGAGACGGTCCGCTTTGTCTCGCTTGAGTGGCCAGTGACTAGCCATGCATTCATCGAAGGCCACTTTCCACTCGCAATGATAATGGGATTAGAACTGACCAGGACTCAATAGCTGCTACTGTTGAAACCGACAAGGCGGCAGTGTCGACCAGTTAAAAAAAAATGATAGTAGGACCTACTTAATAATACCGTGTAGTTGGCATAATATTATTCAGTTAACTTTGTGGAGGGGAAAATGTATCGCACTTCTGGGTGGGACCGCGGGATGGGAAAATAGGGACATGCACCAGGGACTTGTGCAAGTCTAGGTATTTTTGAGTGACTTTTTACTTGAGAGGTCTTTATATTTTGTATTACCAAAATAATGAATACCGCCTTATTCAAAACTAAGAATTAAACCATAATATAAATACCCATATAAACTAATCATGACAGTGTATGTGTGTGTGTTCGGGCTAGTGAAAGCCATTAGCCATATGCTAACAGAAGTGGAAAATGGCGAAAAACATTTGCAATCTGTTAGCTAAATTGGCTGGAGAAATTTTGGATTTCATTACTTTTGATTGAAATGTGTAGATCTTATTATGCAGCACCTGTCTAATTATGGAAAAAATAGGAATCTGAGCACAGAAGCGCGAGTTTGGTCCGAACATTTTAGCCAAAATAGACGTACTTGTATAATTTTCGGTGCTAGCTCAGTCTGTGCAAACAAAGCCATGTGGAAATCTAACTGCATCATTGCACGCTAACGTGGCCACACGCTTGACGTGTCGGACTGCGGGTCAAGTGGTGGCCGGACCGATTCTAACTAAATCATGTTATGTGATGTGGCAGTCGTTTTGTAATCAACGGTGGCATGATTACGGTAGAATCTAACTACGCGGCAGATCAGAGGCCTTATGTATGTTGCTAAAACTCCAGCCCGGTACCAAGGTCCCAGAAACTGAAAATCAGTCTTTATTTATTAATTTTCTTAAAAACACATATACGATATACATCTTACATCTTTTCTCTTCTAGTGCCTAAAATATGAGCTCATGAGGTGCACATAGTGATGAAATACATGATGTTTAAGTCGCGAATCGATGGAAGCTTTCCGAGATACGCCATCTTAACATGATATTTGTTTACAGCAAGTTCTGCAAGCAAGCCGTGTTGTAAGGGGTTGATGTATCCATATGACCAATTTTGTGGTAAAGTACAAAACCGTGGGTTTTGTGACGTCACGAATCCCAGGGTTTTGCAAATTATTCAAAACGGTGAGAATTCTGACGTTAGAAAATCCTGGGTTTTGCAAATAATTGAACAGACTGGCAAGTCTTCGCTTGCATGTTGTTGTTTCCCACTACAGTAAAACCTCTCTAACCGAACACCTCCATATACTGAACACCTCTCTATACCGAACACCATTTCTCGGTCCCGAATATATACTTCCAATGTCAGCAAACCTCCATATACTGAACACCTCCCCATACTGAACACTTTTTTCTGGTCCCAAAAGGTGTTCGGTATAGGGAGGTTTCACTGTAGTTCGAAAAAATATAAAAATATATTATAGAATTATTGATTGGACCGCGAAATACTGACTCGCCGCGCGAGTTTGTGAAGCAAATGAGGACTGGATTATATCAGCGGCTTCAATCCGCAGCCGGACAGACGGCACTATGCGCTGGTTGAAAAATCATTTGGCCAGCCTCCAGTCAGTGGCAGCCAATGAGGAGCCGAGGCCTCAGTTTGACCCAGTCGTCAGTCATCAAATTCGTCTTCTCCCAGTCCATTATAAATGGAGCAGCAATACAAATACATCTTTTACTTTCCCAAGATAATATATAATGTCTAATTGCTCGGTTGAAACAGAAGGGCGACCTATGACCATATGACCTACATGTCAACGTAAACATCGCAGCATGGACGTGATGGCGGCCGATCCGACGATAGAAGAAACAAACCTGATAGAGTTGTGAAATTCGTTGAAGTGGCCATAGGTCGCCCTTCTGTTTCAACCGAGCAATTAGACATTATACATTATCTTGGGAAAGGAAAAGATGTATTTGTAAGTTTACCAACTGGTCCTGGAAAGTCATTAACATTCTTCTCTCTCTCTTTCCCTTTCTCTCCTTCCCTTTTTGGCCTTTGTTTCAGTAACACTGGATGGCGCGGGACGTCGTGAGGTACTATAATGGTGATGAGTTTAAGCGTATGTGACTAGCATATCATAAATATGCATATGGTTGAATGTGAAAGATTTGTACTTCGTTACCCTGGGTAACATTAAAACGTGCACATCATGTTGCACGTTAGTGCTTTTTGTAGATATATTTTATACATGTTTAGATGTCTTCATGTCTGTGTTTTGTGTTTCTTTTGGAGTGCAGGTCCTCGAAAACACCTGTTATTTGATAGCGTACAACTTTGCATAGTTATTGTTCTTTTGTGATATGTCAAAGGAGGTGTCTACGTTATATATGCTGATTTCTGGTGATGTACATCCAAACCCGGGCCACATTATTTCATTTGCAGATTTAACAATTTGTCACGCTAATATCCGCAATATTGTCAGACGACAAACTAAGATGTATCAAAACCTCTTTGGTCGACGATTTTGACATTATTGCCCTCTCTGAAACCTTTCTTCACCCTGCAATTCCATGTAGTAATTTAGACTTACCAGGTTTTAACCCCATTTTTAGGCGAGACAGAACTACCGGTATGGGGGGGGGGGGGGCGGTGTCGCTGTCTTTACCTCAAGAGCACTGGTTACCAAAAGACGAGCTGATCTTGAGAGTCAATACATAGAGTTACTTTGGGTTGAAGTCCGACTACACAATAACAAGTTTTTGTTTGGTGTAGTCTATCGACCACCTAATGCATCCGTTAATTTCTGGGACTATTTTCAGGACTGTGTAGACAAAGCAGGAAATTCTGATGTGGATAAAATTGTAATTATAGGTGATATAAATGCAGATCATAATACAAACGATGGCAGGAAACTGTTCGACTTTTGTATGACCGATAATCTAAATATGCGGGTCAATACACCAACCAGGGTCACTGAAGCATCTTCAACCTGCCTTGACCAAATAATCACAAACATTCCCAATTATGTCTCTAATGTCAAGGTATCTCCTCCTTTCGCTAACTGTGACCACTCAGTAATGAGTGAAAATTTGTTATTCAGACGCAAGAAAAATCCATGTTTTACTCAGTTTGTTTGGAATTATGATCGAGCAACTTTGAATTATTTAGAGAGAAATTATATCAGTATGACTGGGGGTTCTGCTTCGACTCGGACGATGTAAACACTCAGTGTTCTAAATGGACGAGTTCTTTCCTTTCTGTTGCAAAAGAGTGTGTCCCAAATGATAGAAGATTTTAGATTAGCCGAGCAGACTTACTACAAACGCCTTGATGACTCTGCAAATAATATGCAACATCGAAAGAAAAATTGGTGGCACACCGTAAAATCCTTTTTAAACAATAGCCAATCTCCTGAAGTACCGACAATCATTCACAACGATCATACTTATACTGACAACGAAATTAAGGCACATATCTTTAATGATTTTTTCTAAACAACTGCAGTGTATATGATACAAACTTTACCCCACCTACAAACTCCTAGGGGTTTCAACCTCCCACTGACTTTTTAAGTTTTATTTCAGTCAGAAGTAACGAAGTATTTTACATTCTAAAATCCCTAGATACTACAAAGGCCAATGGGTCAGATGGAATCAGTGCACGCCTTCTTAAGGAAGCTGCTCCTGCAATTTCCGAGTCGCTTACTAGAATTTTCAATAACTCACTGTCAAAAAGATCCTTTCCCAGTGACTGGAAAAAGACCAACGTTGTTCCGATTTTCAAAAAAGGATCCCCCAATGACTGTAGCAATTACAGACCTATCTCCTTTTTAAGCTGTGTTTCCAAAGTCTTTGAACGAGTCATTTTCAAACATGTTTTTAACTTCTTCCGTGACAAACAGGCGATTTCCGACTGTCAGTCCGGTTTCACACCTGGTGACAATACTGTCAACCAATTGTTATTCTTATATAACCATTTTTGTCAAGCTGTTGATTTGCAAAAAGAGGTCAGAATAGTATTCTGCGACATCTCTAAAGCTTTTGACAGAGTGTATCATCCTGGGCTGTTACATAAATTTGAAAAGGCTGGGATCACTGGGCCATTATTAATGTGGTTTAACGACTACCTAAGTAACCATCTTCAAAGAGTTGTTATCCAGGGCGGCACTTCTTCTTGGGGCCGAGTCGAGGCAGGTGTCCCCCAGGGCTCTTTTTTAGGTCCTTTATTGCTTTTAATTTTCATAAATGATATTGTATATGTAGTACGATCACCCATTAGATTATTTGCAGATTATATCACTTTATTTATGAAATGAGCCTGCTGCAGCAGCGGCTTCTCTTAAGTCTGATCTGCAGGAAATCGAGACTCGGGCTGAACAGTGGCTGGTTATATTCAATCCATCAAAGACAAACTCCATGATCATTCGAGAAAGAGAATATCTAGAACACATCCAGATCTTGTATTCATGGATCAAACTTTGCAAAACGAAACTGAACACAAACATCTTGGACTCATACTACGATCAGATCTGACATGGTCCAGTCACATAAACGAAATTATTAATAAAGGTATGAAAATAGTTAATATTTTGAAACATTTACAAATGCGTCTCAGTAGAAAATCCCTACAAATCTTGTATCTCTCTTTCATTCTCCCAATTCTTGAATATGGATCTGCTGTCTGGGATGGATGAACATCATCGGGATCTGAACGATTAGAGAATGTGCAGCTAGCAGCAGCACGAGTTCAAACAGGTGCAACTAGAGGTACCAAGCACCAACTAATTTATGAAGAGGCAGGTTTAGAAAAAATATCGGAACGTCGTACCAAAAGTAAATTAATTTTATTCTACAAAATTGTGCATGGATTGGCTCCCTTTTATTTACAAAATCTACTCCCGAACTATGTTCATGATAGAAATTGTTATGAAGTACGATCAAATCGGAATTTTTCTTCAGTACGCATTCGAACCAATCTCTTTGATGTATCCTTCTTCCCGTCCACAGTCAAACTTTGGAACAGTCTACCTATTCATGTACGAAATTCTGAAAATGTTGATGAGTTCAAATCCAGGCTCAAAAAGAACATAAAGAAATGTAATGAATTGTATTATTTGGGGGAGAGGAGAGTGACAGTCCTTCACGCACGCTTGCGAATGAAATGTAGTATACTTCGGTCAGATTTGTTCAATAACGGAGTTGTGGACTCTCCGGGGTGTGTCTGTGGCACGATTAACGAGGACGCGTTTCATTATTTTTGTGAGTGTATGAAATATAAAATTCATTGTGACGGACTTCAAAATTCTGTCCTGCCTCTCGCATCTTTCACTGTCAAAACACTTTTATTTGGGTCTAAAAACTGTACTTTCAAAGAAAATGAAGATATTTTTGAAGCTGTTCATACATATATTATTAAAACAGCTAGATTTGACACCTGATTATATTTGATATTTAATGTTGTATGCAAGTACATGGTTACATAATTAGAGGACCGACTCCAACCACCCTCTCTATCTGTGAACACGTATCGTGCTGTGTTATTCTTCCAGTCGTGTGGCTTGCCACCCTATCTGTCATTGTTACTGTAGCGTTTTTCTTTGCATCAGTTCTAAGTGTTGTCAATCGTCTTCCCTAATTTCTCTCTTATGTGTGCAAGAAGGATTAATATAGGGCACCGCTCTGTTTCCTAATTGCATCAATAAAATATGTTTAAACCAAAGTCATTGACATATATTGCTGCTTCCTTTACACTGGACTGGGAGAAAACGAATTTGATGACTGACGACTGGGTTAAACTGAGGCCTCAGCTCCTCATTGGCTGCCACTGACACGCGGCTGACCAGATGATTTTTCAAACGGTACGGGGTGCCGTCTGTCGGCTGCGGATTGAAGCCGCTGATATAATCCAGTCCTCGTTTGCTTCACAAACTCGCGCAGTGTGTCAGTATTTCGCGGTCCAATCAATAATTCTATAATATATGTATTTCTTTCTAACTAGTGGGAAACAATAACATGCAAACGAGGACTTACCAGTCTAATAATTGAACAAAACAACTGCAAATCCCATGGTTATCATGACAAAACTCAGGGTTTTGAAACAAAACCGTGAGTTTTGTGAAAAGATTGGTAACAAAGCAAAACCCTGAGTTTTGTAATAAAAACCAGGGTTTTGTGCATATTATATTGAACAAAATTAAAATATTATGATATTTGTTTTATCCTGGGTAGTTTACAAAACCCAGTCTTTCGTGCAAAACCGTGGGATTTGCAAGCAAAACTCAGGGTTTTGTTACAAAACTCACAGTTTTAGAAACAATTCCCTAGGTTTTGTTTAATAACTCTTGCTTTTGTGAGAAAAACCCGCCGTTTTGGTACAAAACCTTGGGTTTTTTATTACAGAATCCTGGGTTTTGTACACAAAATCCAGGGTTTTGTGAATTATGGAACGGTACAACTTCCATAGACGTAGGCCCACTGAAGAATGTTCCACTGCACAAAGAATAACACTCTTTAGATCGGAAGATATTTCCAGTTCCAAAATTACGATTTTCTTTTTCCTGATTTGATAGTAAACTGGATCACATGATTATTTGGTTGCGAAACAACAGCAGATGGTTTCACGTCAGCAATTCAACCGGTGGAAACGCAGACGAACATTGCTGCCACCTTCTATTTCATTCAATGCAGTGTTGCCAACCCTCCTGGATTCCTTGGGAGACTCCCGGAATTTTATGCTGAAAATACGTGAAAAACTGTGGATTTTTTGACAATTTTGAGTCACCTCCCGGAATTTCATCAATATTTCCCTTCTATATTTCATATTAATTTATCAACCTCCCGTAATTTTACTTTTTACCTCCAGGATTTTAAGTTTGGCAGGTTGGCAACACTGTCAATGGATTATAAAGATATGTGTTATACACCGAAATGTTCGTCAGAATTTTCTACATCAAATGAACACCGGAAAACATGGGCATGAATGGGAAACGTTTTAACAAATTACCTTAGCAAGACTCTGCGTAGTACTGCTTGGCTTGCAATACCATTGCGCGTACACCGTGCTGACTCCAGCTGAACCACTGTGTATACTGGCGTCAGTGCACATACCTTCATAATATTCATTTCAGCTTAAAGAATAGGCCCCTACATTGTTTTCCATCCCACTATGAAACCAAAATCTGCCTTTCTGGTAGCAAAATGTTTGAAAATGCGGCCCTTTGCATTCCTAGCCCTAATATGTCATTGGCACTCTCCCTTCCTAGGCCTAATATTTTATTGGCACTCTACAATCATGTTACCTCAGGACAGGCATAATTACCCCCGTGGAACCTCGAAAAGAGAGTGTTGCACTTTGGATTTGATTTCTTATTTGCAAGTTTTGGACTGTGGAGGATTATCAACACGGAAGAGGATTATAAAGGAAGACACATCAAAAAGCAAGCAACAGAAAAAAAGTGTGATTTGAAGTTGAATTGGACAGGCGTCGGTCGCTTTGTCCTTGCTATGGCTGAGATAGATTGGGGATAATTCCGAAGGGGCACTTGTAGGGAACGTTGGTCCACTTAACCTTGCCGTGGCTTGATAAAACGCTTGGATTTTAAGAATTAGCAATGGATATAATAGGACACCACGCTGTGCAAGTAGTGACAGTGTTTGCAAACAGTCGTATATATGATGATTTATATTTAATATTGTATTTTTGTTTTTTACAAAATAATATTTACATTTGTTATTTTTGTTAGCATTGAAAGAATAGGAACGGTAGTGTAGTTCATGAGGCAATGGTTACACTAGAGCATCTCGTGCAACCAACGTGCTGCGCAATAATATCCTCATGCTTGGCCTGGGACTATTTTCACTTCCCAATTGTTAGCGCCTCCGAAGCGTTTGATTCATAGGCCTAAGCATAATGGAAAGACGGTATCAGATGATCAAGAATTGCATATCTACTCGTCAAAACTTGCCTAAATGTTTTCTTTTACTGAAATAAAGTTGTAGTGACCGGAACCATTTTTTTCCTAGTTTTGTGTTCCAGGAGTTGCCTTGACAACTGATGGCTGATGTAATAGCCCCGCCTACTTGGCTCCTCCCACTAGTAAACAAAAAGGCCAATTTTTTGTAAATTAACAAGCTAAAAACGATTTTAAATCAACTATCAATGATAATACTTACTCTTATGTCAATAGAAATTGATGTTAAATGTGAATATAAGAATTAAACTTCCTCTCTAGTATAATTACGGGCGCATGGTTGCAGTTTGTGTGACAGGCATTTCTTTGATGACGCGCTACCGCGCGTCATCAGAAATGCCTGTCACACAAACTGCAACCATGCGCCCGTAATTACAGTAGAGAGGAAGTTTAATTCTTAAATGAATTCAGTCGGCTTGGAAATGCATAGGCCTACATGGGGGATTCTTAGCTTAGATGTCATTCCTTTGTTCATATTAGGCAACTTTGTTTGGATTGTTAGTATAGGTGAACGAGTGTGCCAGAATGAGCAATAGCTTTGACAATTGAGAACGTGTTATCCTTCCCGCGTATGTAAATCTCTCTTTTGTTCTACCCTTTGAGAGTTAACATGTGACCATATCACGAAGTTCATTCTGCACTTTGTCTTTGACGATTCAGGACGTGTCTCCATGTTTTTTGTCCATTGAGTTATATGTTATGGACTGTGATTTTGTGAGCTGGAACTAGCAGTTTTGATCTTGGTATCCAGTACCGTCATGTCTGGGAGCGGCAGACGGAATATATATGCGTTCTTTAGTCAAACTGCATTACAAAACTATATGAAGGTGTACAATCCAGTTATAGTGAAGACCAAGTGGTTTTGATCCTGAGGCAGAGAGCAATTTTGCTCATTCCTTGGTCAAGACGCAAAAAGGTCGCAAACGATCTCCTTTGGACTTGAGTGATTTGGCTGTTTCAACCAAGCAATGAGAGGACCAAATTTTGCCAGTAAAAAGCAACAGCATGTTGACCAGGATTAAGTGATAAAGCTCTTGAAATTGCAGAATGAGCTGCAGTCCTTAGACAAGAAGTTGGTTTCTTGTCAGCGTAGATGTCGTGAAATCGATCATGGTCGCAAAGCCAAAGAAACAGTCAAATCTGCTGCTAATGACAAGGTCAAGGAGGCCAGGCATTATCGTGAGCCGTTAATCGATTTCATCTAATGTGATGAGCTCAAAGCCCAGGCTGACAATGTGTTGGATTGAATCTTAGGTGAGGATCATTTGGGCGGCGTCAGTGGTGATGTTCTATTAAAGGCGTACAGAAGAGTTCAACTTTGTCAGGTCCGGAAAATTTTACGTTTGTTGGTTTTTAAGCAACACAAATTAAGACGACATGCTGTTTCCATTTCTGGTAATGGCCGCGCCCATCTAGGGAACAGGAGGCAGTCTTCCAGGACAATTCATCCCTCTCCTTGGCATGCATGCAGGTAGTCGACGTTCAACCGTGACAAGTGATTCCAGCGGTGAATCGGACTCTGATACTGACTTGAGTAGTTATGAGCCTATTTTGGACTCAACTTCCAGTTAAATAAAATTCTAATTACATAATATGTTGAAGGCATAGCCTAAGATGTGAGCTTCAGCATTACAAAGTATCATAATAATGTCGGTGGATCAGGCAGTACATAGCACCTGGTCGTTAGGTCCCTGTGGCGGCCATTTACTAAGCCAGTCTAGAGGGGCGAGGCCATACTACCAGGAACAAATGAACGGAATTATCTGCCGTATAGTCTTTCTTTTTGTTATTCACTGTTCCACAAATTTAAGTATTGTTCCCAAGATTTTTATATCGCCATTTAACTAGTGCCGTATCCTGTGGCAGAGACGTAGTGCATACAGAGAGTGATCGTGGGATTGTTGCGCGACAACAAAATCAAGGCAGGCTTTGGCAACATGGTGCTTTGGGGCCTCTGGGGGGATAAGTGTGACTGGAAGTTGCGATCTGGAAGGCCCCGAGAAGTGACCTGGTGACTGCACAGGGTCCAGATATTAGTAAAGTGAGACGCAACATGCACAAAAAATACGACATACTTTGGGATGTTTATTTAGGTTACCCTCACACCTGTCAAGATTTTCTCTTCCGCGGAAACCCATTTCCAGCCCCAAAAGCGTGTTTGCCAAGTCCACGTTCCATCGAGGTGTTAAAGATGCAAGTCGGTGAATCGTTATCATTCATTCAACTCTGTCGACAACGTTTTCTGAAGCCCAGTTATGAATTATTGACATGATTTCCATAAAAGCCGGTAAGTTTGAGGCTTTGGTGTAAATAAGTCTGCGAAAATACCCAGAGTGCCTAAAAAACGCAATGTCTGCGACCATGTGCGCATGCGCAGTAAGGGATGACCAAGAAAATCAATTTCGTTTTCTAGTTGTCTTTTGTTCATCCCTCAGGTATCAGCAATATGGAATAGTTTAAATTGAATGTTGATATGTGTTCAACTGAAGGAGCCTCGATTTCATTCAATGACGTTGCTAATTGTCAAAGTGGAGCACACCGTTACAAAAAATTGATTGACCGAAAGACGAATACACGAACACCGGCAATGGCTGCAGATGAAAACAGAACATGCACAATCGCTTGCCTGTTGTGGAAAGAATTTAGATGTGAATAAAACCAATGTTGGTTGAATTTAATATTTAATGTGCGCATTATTACTTGAAATAGTGAATACAAGTGCTGTCTTTACTAGACTTCTCACTTAAAATATCCGAAAAGGCGGGTGTGTGATTTTTACGATCCCAAGGAAAAGGACCATGGCCTAATTATTAAATCAATACTTTTTAGGTTTCCTTTATTATGTGTGTGTGTACTGTTAAAAGTATGTACCTTTCAGTATGCAAGCGTCCCGGTAAGTCTGTTTTTTTTTTTTTTTTTTTGTTTTTGTTTTTTTTTTGGATAGACGGGCATCAGCTAAGTTGTCCAAGTCCATGGCACTAACTTCTGCATGTCGTTGTCGTTTGGGGTAATTTCTGCGTCCCTAAAACTTAGAAGGCCTACTAGGCCTACTGCTCCCAAAATGTTCATGTTTCTGTCCATTGTTAGGCCTATTTTCTGTTGCTGGGCTTGATCTACTTCTTAATTTACATGCAGTTGGGAAGTGTGCAGTTTCACTGCCAGTAGCTTCAGCGGGTGTCCCAAATTTTTTCATTGGTTGACAGATCACAATACCACAGGGGGCCACCAGGTGTCACCATTAATATGGACCTAGATCTACTTCAGATGGCTTAATTATAGTAAAGCCACATTACAAATTTAATATTAAACTACCAAAATTATTTTAGATATTTTTTTATCATGTACACGACGTGTTATCATAAAGAATACACGTAAACATGGCATCAAAGTGAAATTTGCACCAATTTTCAGGGGGAGGGAAGACAATGTTTCAATGGCGGGGTCCGAGTTAGTAACTCGAACCTTGCACTACAGACCACCCTACAACAATGCAAACATTCTATATTCATAAATGCTAGCCTTTGTCATTCCATCACTTTTTTTCATGAAACTTTTAATGTATTTATTTGAAGGCCGTCTGAGTGGCGTCAGCCCTGACGACGTTACCGCGGTATCTAAAAAAACTATTGACCACAGCTTTCCCAAATTTTTGTCAGAGATGCATCTTATGATAGACCAGTTTCCACTTAAGAATAGCTTCCTCTTTGTATTCATAGACTTTTTATGAAACTTTAAAGTATTCATCTTCTAGGTCGTCTGATTGGTGCACAAAGGGGCGACATTACCATAATATCAGAAGAAGAGTCCAACGCAGCTTCCCCCCTTTTTTTTTTCAGAGATGCACCTCAAAGTTGACCACATTCCTATTAAACACCAGCTTCTTGTTATTATTTTTAAACTGATTATGAAACTTTTGAAGTGTTTATTTGATCGCCGACAAAGTGACGCATACTACAGTGGTCTCTGTCACCAGAACTTGCCACAAGAACACATCCACAAATGCTCCTTCATTTCACAGACAACAATATGGACATTTTATGTAAAGTATTCTGCTGCAAAGTCTAAAAAATTGCATAATTGAGAAAAAACATTGTGGGCGCCAAGGGTAATCCTTTTTCTAAACGCTGTTTTGTGGTCTGTTTACCAAAGGTCGTAGCGCTAATGGAGCCGCTCATGTCTCTCCATCCGTCCGTCCGTATACTTTTGCTCTTTAGCGCAATACAATCAACAGTTAGCCCAAGGCCAAGACCTTTAGGGGGTATAAAAATCTGTAGGGCCCCTTTCGATATTGGTGGCGCCACCTGCATTATTAAGTAATATACTGGTCTAAATGTAAAAATCTTGCGAACACATCTAGAATCTTTAATTTTTGGCGGATGTTGACCAAATTTGTTGGGATTGTGGGGAAGGTCAAAGTCCATGCAAGTTGGTAATGATACTAGTGGCGCTATCTATAATTTGACAGAAATTATGAGCCCAAAATGTGTTTTAAGATGTAAAATTCCATATTTGGAAAAGCAGTTGGATTAGACTTGCCAAATGTAGAGCATAGACTATGACCATAGATAAAATGGTATGTAATATCAGTGACCTTAATTTATTTTTGTGAGATCAGCATGCCTGAAAAGTCGAAACAGGTGATTTTGTGATGGCAGGATGTAGCTTGGACAGCCAGGGCAATGTCAGCACAACACCAGGCTTATGGGCTCTTGTATTACATAACCTGAGTGACCTTGGTCTTCTGTCCCAAAGTCACTGAGGATATAAACTTAAAGACTCACTCATTGTTGTCTTGGCACATGCAACAATATCCATCACAGGAATTGCACAAATAAGCTATGATTACATGTGGAGCTAAGTGCCATCTGGTAGACAGTTTTGTACACTAAATTTCAAAAAGCTTTTATGGTCAAAAGCCACTTGAGGATTCGCAAGTGTGAAATGAACAGGTGCAATATAGCCACGGTGCCAGCAGAATATTACGCCCATGGGCCTCTTGTTTTAAACATCGTGCTACCCTGTGGCAATATATAATTTACTCTGTCTCATCAAAAGTGATATGATCCTAACGTGTCTCTGCTAGATCATCAGTAGTTCGAATCCCCAAATAAGGCTACGTGACTTATTGATTTGCAGACTGAACATCGCTTTTGTCAGGACATTTAAATAAATAAAGGCAAGCTGATATATTTTTGAGTTTGCAAATGCTGCATGTGGCAATTTAGCAAGATTTGGCCTATGTTGATGACATTACGGGTGGAATTAATTATGACTTTCTTCAGGACTTTATGATAGGTTTTTCAAGAGATATGCTTTTACTGTAGTGGGAAACCAAAATTGTGATTTTCAGCACATAGTTAGATTTGGGGGGCATTGCTTAGCTATATACATATTTTATATTCATTATTTTAAAAAAATGAAACCATTTTCTAAGTTGCCAAGTACTGAAAAGAAAAAAATACATCATGGCTACCAGCAATATTGAAAAATCACTGAGCATGAGAGAGAAGCATAAGTCAGGGATACATTTCATTACAGATAAACTGATCTCGGGTGAAGCATTTGTTCCTTTACAAGCCAATCTGAGAGCATTTTGCGGTTGAGTTTACTGTTTTGTGTGTCAATAGGCACATTGTCTAAGAAGTATACCAGCCGAGGCACCTGGAATTCCAAGAAATTATCTTTACACACATTTATAATATCGATGTCGGTTGTTGAACTACCAGGCCTAAGTACACAGAAGCATACAAGTTTCGATTGGTTGGTCTCAGGGTTAGTGGATGCTGTGATGCAAACGCTGTGCACATCAGGCAGATGGCAGGTGATGCATGCCTCTACTTCATCTGTTGGGACTATAAACCTACGGTCATAGACCTTTATGAAGTTTTCGTGTCTTCCCTCATAAATGATCTGTCCTTTGATGATCCTTGCAAAATCTTTGGTCATGAATAAAGTTTCGTAACCAGGTCTCCCATTAAAGGGATTTTTTGTTAAATTTTTCACTTTTTTGTTCAAGTAGCCGGAGATAATGCTTTGGCCACTGAGACACAAATTTCCCTTGACACCCTCTTCTACTAAGCTAAAGTTATCATCAGTAATGTAAGCATCTATATTTGGTAAAGGAGTGCCAATGCTGAGATGATTGCCAACACAGTGCTCATCAACATCTGATTCACTCTGACACACAAGACATGTTACAGGTCCCATTCCCGTCTCCGCCATGCCAAAACAATTAAGCAGTTTAGTTCCGACCGGGAAAAATTTATAGAACTCTTTAGCTGTGCTTATATGGAGTGTTTCCCCAGAACACTGTACCCATTTCAGCGACTGGCAACTAGGGCTTGCTCCTTGCTTTGCAATGTAAATCAACAGATTTGTTAGCAGAGCCGGAGAGAGAAAATCTATGCGTGTTATGCTGTATTTTTGAATCATATGCGCAATAACCTCAGCATTTATATTTCTTTGTCCATCTCCGTGGAGTATAACTTGTGGACACCCAGCCATTAAGGGCAGCATTGTTTCTATATAGTTTGACGTCGTCATATTGTATGTTAGATATATGTAATGTTCCTTTGGAGATGAAAGAGACATTGCCCAAATTAGAGTGTTACTAAAGGCCTTTTGTTTTGTAGGAACTTGTTTTGGTTCTCCCGTGGTGCCGGATGTACAACCAAGCATGAATAAGCTGTTTGGGCCTGGCACATGCAACATTTCTTCGTCTGAGAGATTATGAATTCCTGCATGACTGTCACAAAGAAGATCCTGATAAAAGAATAGGGGGATCTCTGGTAAATCTGTAGAGTTTATTTGAAGTTCAGCTACAAATGCTCGGTCCAACAAGCAGCATAATGGCCTTATGCTTCTCATGTATTTCTTAACGGCCTTTTTCGGTGTTGCTGGAAGAACGGACATGATCCCGCAGCCTATTTTTGAGATTGCAAGCCACTCAATTACATGCACGTCGCTTGTTCCCCCAATCACAGCAATGCAGTGACTTTCCTTTGGGTCCACATAGGGATGATATTGATGTATTTTGCTAATTAGGGTTCTTGCAAGTTTATTTGCAAGTTTATTGACTGTTCCAAAGGTGTAATATTTGTCATCACAAATAACTGCTGTTTCATTTTTCATTGGCCTTCCGTTCCTTGTAGAATTTATTACAGACTCAACACAGCGTGAAAATGACTGGCATGCTGTTGGTACATGCGACCCACGGATGATGCTAGGAGGACCCTTCATTAATGATGCCATTTTTACCTGAAACATAGGAATGTTCATTAAAATTTAACTCGATCAAAGCATCAATTTATTTCAGAATATACCGTCACCATGTTCACAGGGTTGATATTATACCCAGATCATGTAGATGGCTGTGTGAACAGCCAGTTCTCAGCTGACCTGAGCTTTTCCCACAGAATCAAGGTTGCAGCTGAATGGACCTGTGTTGAGCTTAAGGGTAGTGAATATGACATTAAGAAGCATTTCTAAGATGAACAACTGAGCCCCCTAAAAGCTCAGAATGAGTAGCAAGTCAGTTGAGCTAAACATTGCAGCGCCATCTATTGAACAAATTACGAACTAGGAGCCCCCGGGAGTGTTCCTGTATGGTATCAAAGCAATTGGGTCAGCGGTTTTAGAGAAGACGATGTGGAAGATTTGCCCCAAAAAGCTAACGAAAAAATCATAAAAAGTACAAATTACTGAAGCGTGACCATTTGAACAAACTTGGAAGAGACCCACGCAAAGTACATTGCCATCAGTTTGAAGCCAATCTGGATGATGGTTTCAGAGAGGAAGTCAAAAATGCGAATTAGCATTAGAATGGCCATTAACTTGCATAGAAATCAATAGGAAAGGTGCATTTACCGATACGTGTCCAAATTGAAAAAAAAAGTCAAACATCAGAGATCCACAGCATTACCACCTCATGAACAACTTTATTTGAACCTTTCACAAGGAACCTATCCACAGAGCTTCACCTTATTCTGAGTGATGGTTCTGGAGAAGCCAAAATGGCACCACCACCACCACCACCCCCCCCCCCACCCCCGAAAAGAAAGAAAACATGAAAAAAAGGAAAAAAAAAATACCGCGCCACCTGGTGAACAAAAAAGGAAACTAGGAAGTCCTGGGTTTGACTGCCTCTGTGTGATATCGAAGCAAGTGGATGAGCGGTTTTCGGAGAAGATTTTTTAAGACTTGCAACCCCACCCCCACCCCCACCCCAACAAAATAGAGATACCTTCAACGCACAGCATTGAATGAAGGGTCCGCCATTTGCTTAAATTAGGTCTTAGTGACACCAAAATCTAATCAATTCATCTTGCCAGGTAAGACAAGCATATTGCCAAATTTGAGCAAAAAACATGGAGGCATTCTGTAGATATCGCGGTAATGAGAATGTGCACCTCCGGACGGACATCTGGATGGACGGACAAACCGAAAACATGAATGGTCCCCCCATAGGGCTGACCCTTAATTATTCCTATCAAAGTTTTATTTGAGAGCATAATACATGGAGGCATCCTGGAAATATCTTTGTAACGAGCCCTAACAATCAGCTAATTAAGCTGCGGGATTCCAGAACAGCCCTTTTGACTGGCACACCTGCTTTCTTCAGAGCTCCACAAGTTCTTCTGTTTCTACTGTCAAACGGCGAATTACCTATAACTTTTCATGCCATACAAATTTTGGATGCCCTGGATCAATAACAGATTACTTTTGAATCCTTGTTTGTGCATTTTTGTGCATAAACCTATTTAGGATTTTATACCTGTGGAATCCACACAGCCTACCTGGTGAACCCATGCACCATTGTACAGGTAACCTGCCCTCTGTCTGTGACCAAACATTATTGAATCACTGACCCCTGACTATATCGACTTGAACTCTAACATGGCCCACAGTGTATGGCTCACATGAAGCACTGTATCATCGCCCACAACATACCCAATACACACGCTGATTTACTGGTGAGACTCTCTCAATATGTCTGGCAGCGAGGACAAGCCGGGTGGCGTAGACAATCTAGTACAGCTAAACTCCCTGATGTTGGACCCAACATATGTGGTGCAATCATGGCAATCATAAAGGAAGAACTTGAATTAGTAAACATAAAACTTGATTCTGCTCTGGAACAACTCTCTAGATACTAGACTTAAAACTGTTGAAAGAGTCTGATAGAAACCAGTGAGAGGGTAGATACAATAAGTGGCACTTTCCTGACTGCTGTGTCAGAAGAAACTGAAAGAAATAAGCATTGCACTCAGTGTTAAAATATCTGGTCTGGACAACGAAGTCCATGATAGAAAGTGGGCCCTAATTGTGCAAGCTCTCAAAGGTGATACGCGTGAAAGTGTAAGTGAGACGAAATGCGCCTGCATAGATTTTGCATGCAACCATCTTAAAGTCAACGATGCAGACTAAACACTTTGCAGTGCTTGCCAGCGCCTCAGTCAGCAGAAGGATGCTAGCATCTATCTTCACTTCACTGACCTTGATCAGCGGAATCGGTGGTTATAACTGGAGCCAAAATCTTAAAATTCATATCTTACATTATATATACAACATATTATTATGTATCTGACTACTACAGAGCTTACAGCCCACATGGACCTGCTATTGTTTCTTTGTTGGCCTTAGCGGAAATCGTATTTTTACTTGTTCTGGAACGCAGATACTTCTAATGATAACTTATCTTTCGTGTCCTTACAGTATGGTCACTATATCATTATTATTATTATGTGGTCCGTTTTCACCTTGACATATTTTCTGTGATCTAATTGTTCTGGTCAGAGTTTAGCTCCGCTTATAACGCCATGCATGCGATACACTCTTGATTCGATCTGCATCTTTGTTCTCCTAATCACATTTGTACATCTACAATGATGATATATAATTGGTCCAAGCAGTCACTCTGCCCAAAGCCCGATCCCTCGACAGTGTCATCAACTGTATTGATACAATGGACTAGCCAGAGATCGCTTCTGTTTGTAATCTATACTGATCTAGGCTTTTTTTTAAAAAAGTCACTCTAGGAGTTTTCCAAATTTGGATCCATCATTGTTATCACTGTACTATTGCTATGATAGACACGCTCCTAATACGTTTATGGTCAAGGGTGCAGCCCTGGCTACTACATTACTTCAGCAATGATTCTACATTAACCGTACATATATCTGGCATATGTATTAGACTTTGTCGTAATGCATGCAGCATGCCTAAAGACTACATTCCCACATTGGACCAGTTATGTTTTCTTAACTTAGACATGTTTTGGTCTCTTTCTACTCAACAAATTATGTCTCCCCGTGCAACGGGGGGACATATATTGTTTTCGCGTCCGTTTCTTCTTCTTCTTCTTCTTCTTCTTCTTCTTCTTCTTCTTCTTCTTCTTCTTCTTCTTCTTCTTCTTCTTCTTCTTCTTCTTCTTCTTCTTCTTCTTCTTCTTCTTCTTCTTCTTCTTCTTCTTCTTCTTCGTCTTCTTCTTTTTCCTCTTCCTCTTCCTCTTCCTCTTCTTCTTCTTCTTCTTCTTCTTCTTCTTCTTCTTCTTCTTCTGCTTGTTAAAGCGTGTGTTCTGTTTTTCCTGAAATTCTTTCTTTCTTTCTTTCTTTCTTTCTTTCTTTCTTTCTTTCTTTCTTTCTTTCTTTTTCCTTTTTTACCAGCAAATTTGTCCGACACATTTCTCGAACACTATTATAAATAGAAACTCCAAACTTGGCATGATTGTACCTCCATACAAGGAGTTTTATGCAAATTAGGGGCATTTGAAATTTTAAATCTTGAATATCTTCAAAAATAAAATAGATAGAGATGTCATTCCAACTTCTACTAGGGGGTTATTGACCAGTGCGCATCTAATGAATTTAAAACAAAAGTTGTAGCAATTTGAATTATGCTAATTAGCAGCATTTAAAATTTTAAAACTTGAATAACTTCAAAACTATTATAGATAGAGACGTCATTTTAACTTCTACTAGGGGGTTATTGACCGTTGCACATCTAATGAATCAAAAGCAAACGTTGTACCCATTTAAATAATACTAATTATCAGAATTTAAAATTTTAAAAGTTGAATATCTTCAAAACTATTATAGATAGAGATGTCACTTCAACTTCTACTAGAGCATTGTTGACCATTGCGCATGTAATGAATCTAAAACAAAAGTTGTAGCAATTTAAATTATGCTAATTAGCAGTATTCGAAATTTTCCATCTTGAATATCTTCAACACTATAATAGATAGAGATGCCATTCCAACTTCTGCTGCTGTGTTATGGAATAGTTGTACATTGCCATACCAATATGCTTCTAAGACACACACACTGATTTGCCTTGCAGCAAATCATCTTTCCTAGTTCTTCTTGTTCTTGTTTTTCTTCAACACATCGTTGTGTGCGTTGCGGACGCGATAACTCAAGAAAGATTTAACTTGGGAAGTTGAAACTTTTTGTGAAGATATTACTATATTAAAGCTTGCTTAGGATTGCAGATGGGTGACCCTGACCTATTTTTCAAGGTCACACGGGCATGTTGTGTAAAATTGACGCGGAGCCAATAATTCCGCAAGGATTTGACTTAAGAGGTGAAATTTTGCATGATTATGAACCAAATCATGAGCTTGGTTGGGATTTCAGGTGGGTGACCTTGACCTATTTTCAAGGTCACATGGCTATTTTTGAAAATCATTGCATATGCACTTGAGAAAGATTTGACTTAAAGAGGTTGATATTTTGTGTGATTATGTTTCTATGCAAGATTTTTGTAAGACTTTGCTTGTAACTGCAGATGGGTGACCTTAGCTTATTTTTCAAGGTCACATGGGCATGTCATGTAAAATTGACGCAGACGTAGTAACTCCGCAAGGATTTGATTTAAGAGGTTGAAATTTTGCATGATTATGAACCAAATTATGAACTAGGTTGGGATTGTAGATGGTTGACCTTGACCTATTGTTAAGGTCACATGGCCACTTTTAAAAATCATTGCAGATTCACTCGAGAAAGATTTGACTTAAAAGGTTGATATTTTGTGTAATTATGTTTCTATGTAAGATTTTTGTAAGACTTTGCTTGTAACTGCAGTTGTATTTCCTTGACCTATTTTTCACGGTCACGTGGGCATGTCATCTAAAATTGACACGCATGCAACAACTCTAAAAGGATTTGACGTAGGAGGTTTGAATTTTGCTTTTTTTATGTTCCATCATACCAACTAGGTCTGGATTGTAGATGGCTGACCTTGATGTATTTTCAAGGTCACATGGCCACTTTTTCAAAATCATTGCAGATGCACTGGAGAAAGATTTGTCTTAAAGAGGTTTACATTTTGTGTGATTATGTTTCTATGTAAGACCTTGCTTGTAACTGCAAATGTATGACCTTGACCTATTTTTCAAGGTCACGTGGGCATTTCGTCAAAAATCAACGTTTTGAAATGTCAATAAAGAGTGTACCTTCACCATATCTGTAGATCATTGTAATCGGTATGCCTATTAATAAAAATAAGGTTGACAATAGTAAGGGCACATGGGGAGACATTTGATTTTCTGTTGGAAAATCAGCCTGCTCTAGTTCTCATTATATTGGCCATTTATGTTTGCTTCTTCATCATGACATCGTTGACAACATTACATATGCATTTGCCCAATGGTTTTAACGACTTTGGCGCATTAATTGTAAACCATAAGTCCTTGAATCATCTGTCTTATTGGTGCACTGCATATATTTACTATGGTCTTGCGGGAGGCAATGATAATTGTATCTTGAAACGGCTTTGACTACAGTGTTATGATACATATTCCACATAAGCTATAATGAAACATCTTTGACTACAGTGCTATGATACATATTCCACATAAGCTATAATATATAAGTACCTGTATCGAACTAATGCGATAGACTCTTGTTAAGAGCATAAATTGTCTTTATGTCAAGTGTTCATGAAACTGTGAACACAAAACATCATTATACATGTAAAGTCTGCAGGTCATAATCATGGTACAAGAATATGATTTATACAGTGTAAAATGCTCCTTGTACAATTCATTTTTTCATACATGCATACACTTTGGGACAGAAACAGAAATGTTACTGTGTAGTAACCTTTTATTTTTTGGCTTGGTTGCTTTCTTTATTTTGTATAATATTAACATTGGCACCCCTTTTTTATTGTGGAAAATTCTCCACCACTTGTTCATTATTTGTGATGGTTTTCACTCGTTTTTTCAGACTTTTCCATGTTGTACGCCATCTTAAGTACTCCATTACTCGACATGTCAATTTATTATGGACTATTATATGAACGCGTAACTGTATACAGTATCGCGTTTTCGCAAATCTTTATAAACCAGCTGAAGTTGTACAGAAAACTCTCTACAACTATTCCACCAGTGGCACCAGCTCTCCATATTTTGGGGGTGAGTGGGTGGGTGGGTGGGTGGGGGGGACTACATGAGATGAGTGTAGGGGGATATATCCAGGGCCAGGGGCCCACTACAGTTGTGAGAGAGTGTGTGGTGGACCCTGTACCACGGTTCTGGTCCTGGAAAACATGGCAGCATTAGCTGATTATGATAAGCATGATTTCCCCCGCCTCATCTATTTTTCTTTTCTTTCCTTTCCTTTTTCCTAGGCCACCTGTATCACACAGGACCGCGGTACTGAAGCAGGGAGCCAAATCAATATTATATTGTTATCGTTACTTTCCTTTGATTTTTCATGCTCTCCGGCATTTTATAATTTAGACAACCTAGTGCTCGTTCTGTAAACATCTATGAACAATTGGATATTTGTGAATTACTCTGCAATATGTTTCCGCATTTTGAACCATCTCATAAAAACTTTTTCAGATTGTACACACTTACTGTTATATTACGTATTGTACGAACATATGTTTTATTTTATTTTGGAAAATGTATGAGCTTGTAGCTCTTTACAGATCTGAGATGTTGGTAATTTTGCCATATATGTTGAACTGTAATTCTTTGAACTTGTTCACTACATCTATGGCAATTGTCAATATTGGTTTATTCTTAATCAAAGTATTTTTTCATATGTCAGGGGTACTGAATTTTTCCAATCAAATCTGGATACTTACCTTAGCTTTTCAGTAATTTTGCAAACTTACATAGTATGACTTCAGAAATTCTTGTGAACAATGTACTCCTAAATTTTGGTGGCATTACTAGGAACAATCTAAATAATCTAATTGGCAATCCCGATGAACTTGAACACGCAATTTCACATGCATCAGATTCACCTTATATTGATAGAACTAACCTTTCGGAGTATATCAGACCTTTGGCACAAAACGTTTCTGTTTTACGCTTAAACATCCAATCTTAAATAGACAAATTTGATAAGCTGAAAACTTTGCTTGATGAAGTACTAAACGCAAACATTGAATTAAGTGCCATCTGTCTGCAAGAACCTTGGTTAGAAGCATCTAATCCGGACACTAGTCTTTCGAAGTAAACATTTGCACCTCCATTTCTCTTGCAGCTACTTGCAGTTTACATGGAGGATTATTAATATATCTACACCAAAGTTATCAATATGCGATCAAAGATTTGTATTCTCCAAATACTCTGTGGGAGGGTCAGTTTGCTGGCATATTTGCAAATAATTTGAAACAAGAAAAATACAATTTGCAACATAAATAGGCCACCCTGTGACATAAATTATCGCATAGAATCATTTATCAATGACATTTCACTGATTTTATCAACTTTGTTTCAGGAAAGATCAGACAAACTGATCGTGGATAACTTTAATATTGACCTTTTAAAAGCAAATATTAGAGAGAAGTATGCTGATTTTCTTAATGTAGTGATGGATAACGACCGTATGCATAAAACCACCTTACCCACTCGTTTTTCTGAACGAAATACAACCTTGATTTATAATGTCTTTTGTAGTTTAACCGGTAGTGACAAGGTATGTCTACCTGGCATTATCTTCACAAATTTATCTGATCACCTACCATATTTTACATGCCTAGACCACAAGATAAACCTTTAAACCCCACCTAAATATATCAAATCAAAACAAAAGACCCTGTGTCAATCCAAACTTTTATTCAGGATATAAATAATACCAACTTCATGCAAGTCTTCGAGAATGATTTAAACTGTGACCCTAATCATAACTATGACAAACATAATTCATCACTTTACAAATAAGCATCTCCATTAGCTCATACAGTTCTCTTACCACTGGAATATTTCCGGATGAACTTGAAAAAGCTAAAGTAATACCAATATATAAGAAGGATAATGAAAAGATGCTATATAACTATAGGCCGATATCTCTACTTCGAACTCTTTCGAAAGTTTTTGAAAAAGTGTTCTATCGTCAACTCAATGACCATTTTGTATCACACCATTTTCGTACAGAAATCAACATGGCTTCAAACGGCTTTATAGCACTGAAGCAGCTACTTTGGAATTTATTGATAGAATATACAAGATTCCCGATAAAGGTGAAATACCCATAACAGATCTGTCTAAAGCTATCGATACTTTGGACCATGAAATTAGCAAATACGAATTAGAATATTATGGTGTTTTTAAGACACTTCTAAAATGGTTTAAAAGCTACTTCACAAGTAGAACCCAATATATTCAGCTAGATCACGTTCATTCCAATCCCTTACATATCAATACAGGCGTCCTTCAAGGATCTATCCTTGGGCCACTTCTTTTCATAATCCGTGTTAATGATCTTTATCGAGCCACCCAAAACTTTGAGTCAATACTCTATGCTGATGACAAAACCCTCATAAAATTACTTTGAACTTTCAAGTTTGGACGTCAGTCAAACAACATAAACTCTGAACTTGATAAAGTATATCACTGGCTTGCTGCAAACAAATTATCTCTAAATGTGCCAAATACCAAATACAGTGGGTGTAGTAAGTTTTGCACCATCATTTTAATATTTTACTTCTAGCCCGCATTAATATAATAGGCAATGATCTGCATGAATTATGCTGGGTACAGGTCTCTTTGTGTACACACACTGAATTGTTTACATGTGCAGTCATGCTTTATCCTCATAGAACAATAAACTCCCACCACCTCATGATTTCCAAAGTGGCAAAGACAGTGATGCAGCCTACCCATTCAAGTGACACCAAATATGTGTTGTGATTCCATACTGTCCCAAGAACATGATCTAATCTTGTCAAAATTGATCATGCCGTAACGCAAATTCACAAATGAACAACGGTGGGTGACTCTTGGTCAAGTAAGAGCAGGTCAGTCTGCCAGGCAAGTTGAACAGCAGTATGGCATACACAATGCAGCAATATCTGGATTAGTACAGAGAGAAAATGAAACAGGCCATGTGAAGGACCGCCCTAGAAGTGGGAGACCAGTCTGCATCACCTAGCAGGAGGACAATTTTGTTGCTATGACTGTAGTAAGGAATCCATTCACAACGGGTGATTTTTAATTTTATCATCCCCCCCCCCAAGAAAAAAAAATCCATCACTTTGAAAAATCACTGTAATCGCATCCTGCAAAAAATTCTGTTTACATCATTTTTAGCAAGCCGTTTGCGTCAAGAGCCGTACAGAGTAAGAGGGCCTGGTTGGAAACGCATCAGCCTTGGGACAGTACGGAGCAGACTGTGTTCCGGAAATCTCCATGGACACAAACCTGCAAACAAGCCCTATCTTACACGTTTGCATCGTCAGGCACGGTATAAATGGGCATGGCATCACCAACACGAACAGTGGCGTGACGTTCTGTTCACGGATGAGGCCCGGTTCAGTCTAAGACAATATCGGCAAGGACATGTGTGGAGGTGAAGTGGTGAAAGGTACAGCCCTTGCTGCATCCAGCAATCAGATACAAGCCAGTGCCCCAGCAGCATGGTTTGGGCTGGCATCAGCTTCGATGGGCGAACAGATCTCCATATTGTCAGGGGCAATTTGAATGCTGTGCGATACCGTGATGAATTTTTGCGCCCTATCGTCTTCCCATATGCTGGTACTGTTGGAATTGATAACTTTGTCGTTCAAGACGATAACGCAAGGCCCCACAGAGCGAACATCATCAACCAATTCTTGGAGGAAGAAGGAATCACAAGACTTGACTGGCCAGCAAAATCCCCAGATTTATCACCAATAGAGAATGTCTGGCATATGCTCCGTCTGAGAGTGAATGAGCGACTGAGACCACATCACAATCTCCACCAAGATCTAGAAGGACTTTTACTGCAAGAGTGGCACAATATCCCCCAGCAAACCATGAGACGTGTGCTCAAAACAATGCGCAAACGCTGCACAGCGTGTAGACTTCATGAAGGAGGACACACATATTCCACACGTTCCTCTGTAAAATTTTGACATAGGCTGTATTATCCCAAATAAATTAAAGGGTCTTCAGGAGGTAACTACCCAGAACATGTTTTGGAGCCAATTACCCGTACATGTCTCTCTGAGTATTGGCTCCGTGTCTAAGCAAATTTTCAGCAAAGACAACCCACATAATACTGAATAAATACCAACGTGGCAAATGATGAATTAGCTAAGTACGTGAAGTTTTGCTTATAAATGCACAGCTACATTTATAAAAGAAGAACAACTGTCAAACAAACCATAATTACTACATTTGTATAGTACAGGTTCAGATAAGAACAGTTTGACCATGGAGGAATAAACTAGTTTATTCCTCCATGGTTTGACATACCCCTGAACCAATATGTACCCTGTCTAGCTGGACAGCTTATCCTAGTTAAACCACCCGCCAGTGTATAACTGTAATGGAAGCAAGCTGGGGCATTATATTCAGTCTTAGCGAAATCGTTGTCTTTAAGAAGCACATTCATCAAGTACAGTTCCAAAAGTGCCAGCTCAAATAGTTCTTGCGTTATTATCTTGCAGGAAAACTGTAGCAGTATATATAAACATCTCTGCATACTATTAAGCAATCCAGAGAAAATAAATATGTTTATTATAAAATCCAGCCTTGTACCCTTAGTTTGAGTTTCCTTTTTAAATGCAATATTTTAGCACTAGTCCAAACATTTTCGTTTTAATTAGACCACGGAGTCTCTTCGGGTGATTATTTATATGCTTGATTTTTATGTCTTTGTGAGTACATTTGTATCTGCATACTGCAAATCGTGCTGGGAGATTAGTTCCTGGCATAGTGCGTCCCACTGTTTTTACAAATCACACACACACACACACACACACACACACACACACACACACACACACACACACACACACACACACGCACGCACATGTATGTATGTATACATATATATATGTATATATAATGTATATATATATATGTATATATATATTTATACATACACGTGTGTGTGTGTAAAATACAGCAACAAATCTAAAAATTATACCACTACTACTACTAATGATGCATGATGACGACGGTGATGGACTTCGTATAGCTGCGTCAACAATATAATGGAATCCTAGGAAGAATAACCACCTTAAAATGCTTTTGTTTATTTCACAGAACACAGCCATACATGGGACTTGTTTACAACACTGCATCCAATACATGAGGGTGCTATGTACATTCAGCTTATGAACAGGTACCCTTCAATGTAAGTGCGAATCGTTATTTGTACATTGAGAATTTAGAAAGGATGAACAGAAAAAAAAGTAGAATTAACCGAATTGGACCCAATGTTATTTTCAGTCGTGGCTATCATGCGATATACGGTTCGTCGAATAGAATACTGCTCAAGTTAAAGCAAAATTTCATATAAAATTGATTCTTTTCTTGAGCAAAGTGCCACTTACCTCAAATGTGGAACGAATCCCAGTAACTTTATTGCGATAACATCATAGCCGCCTCAGTCGTATAAACCATTATAATTTGTTCCGAATGTTTGTGTAAAATCTTGCACACTTATTGCCGTAAGACCTAAAAGCTTAACTAGTGAACCAATTAACATAGTGCGTGCCCTTTGGCTCTAAATGAAAGTCACACGACATTTATAAGATACAGCTGTATCATAACAATGAAATAAACAAATAATATTTCAGCAATTGTTATATGATTACATTGTCTTTCTCCTGTTTCCGTTCCCTGCAAGGACGTGAATGGATGTTTACATAAATGTAGACTGTGTTTGTACGGTTTTTGTTTTAGACCTATCAACAAAATACCATGGATATGTTTGAAATGGTGCAGTTGCAATAATGGTCATTCATTCAATCATAAAGTTATGTTTATGCCGGTTAAACCCTTTGCGTGATTGGAATGGAGCATTTCTTTTATCATTTGGTTTTTGTTTTTGTTTTGAACAATATATATATATATATATATATATATATATATATATATATGGTATAGATGGTATAGTCTCCTATTAGGACCCTTTCATGAAGAGGCCATTTTCTATATTGAGACCGCCAATTTCTAGTCACGTTGTTGCTTATTATGCAGTTATATCCCTATGAAGACAAATTCCTATTCCTATTCAAACCAGTTTTCTTTTTCAGTCCCATAAGTGTTTACAGAGATATCACAATTTATGTTTCGTGCACACGAAGAAGAGTGTATTGATGTCCACGCTAACCCTGCACATATTTCGATATCCAGATGTCAGAATAATAAATGAACTGTTGCCTTTTACTCTCTGGCGATATGCACGCGCCGTTTGTTTAGTCAGTCTTAGTTCTAACTGCTGACTGAACCTCAATTCTAGGAGAAAACGTTAAAGAAAAGAAAAAAAACCCATCTCTTGTAGGTATCGTAATTATACATAATGTGTACGCAAAGGTTGAAAGATAGGTCCCATGAATGGTGTGTACATATTTTAGTTCCCAAAGGGGGTCTTTTCAAATTTGAAGAGACCCCAAAACGTGTATATATCAGTTTCAACATGTTGTGATGAAAAAACTCGCCTTTTTATTCGCGGAGAAACTAAAAAGGATAATATATGTAAAATGTGTTTTCACGCATGTACTCTTATGTGGCGTTTCACACGCCTGACACAAATCTTCTTATTTTCACATTTTTCGCGCAGAAGTCGCACAAAATTGTTAATTTTCAAGTTGAAATCAGAAGAAATTGAAAATATGTATCCATGGCCAGGATCGAATCCAATGTTGAATCCTGAAAAACCATAAATAAAAAGTTATAAAATTATTAAGTTAGTCTTCACAGGCTGTTCATTTTCTTTGTAGAAATTGCTCCAAAAGCCACGGAAGAGGTTGTCAGAAAAAAATTCCTGGAAATCGCTCCTGGATGGGATATTTTTATTTTTATTTTTATGTCCGTTGATTTAAATGTGACAGGGCAATACGTACGTTTGTGAGACGAGATACAAATTACAGAGGTTAAGCAAAAAATAGTTCCGAGAAAATCGCATTAAAAGAAAATGTTGCCAATTCTTATGCATTTATGGCTGTAATATGACACAAACTCATTTCTTCTGCCTTGTGTTTTTTTATTATTGTGTGAAATAAACGTATAGCTTTACCTCTGTGATGTTGTCATTCAAAAAAGTATGTTTTGTGGCTCAAAACGCAACTTTTGTAACTTGGGAACATCACAATTGGCTTGTTTGGGTGAGGGTTCACATGTAGGGTTGCTCAAGTCTTACTGGACTGTCTTCCGTATTTTATTTAAAATCAAATGCATTGCAAAATAAAATTTTAAGTAAACACATGTCGTAGCCTTATTCCGTTACAATACAGGTAGGCCCTTAACCTAGCTAATTGGCGTGGAACGTGTCTATAACTAGATAACATTGACTCCAGATGATTAGCACTGGGCGGTCTGCACTGTGTTTCTAATCACACAGGCAAGCGAGCGGTCATAACGCACCCCTCTTCCGAAGCTGTTAATTGAGCTACTGTGTAATGAAGGATTAATTGCAGTGCACCGCGTCAGGCGGAGGGCGTCCAGTGAGACTTGTAAAGCTTGCCGGCTTGTCGCTGCTATGAATTATTCATGAGCAGTCAAGCACGTGACCGAGTCAAGGCCGTCTCAAATTCCTTTTTGTTGACTGTTGTTTATTTACATGCAAGCACGCACATTTCATTGCAGAGAAAAGTCAGTTCTTGCCGATGGCTATTTCTATTTTGCGTTAAAATGATATTTTCCTTCTACAATGATTTAAATCAATGATCAGGCCGTTACTTGTGACAATTTAAATGATGTAACTTTGCAAAACTGCGGAAAAAAAGGGTGATTTCATCGTCTCGATCTCGATCTTTTTTCGTCTCCGCCCCATGTTGTTTATATCGTTAGAATTCTCAGAACCTTGTCTATTTTAACAAGCTCTCCCATTGGCTGAAACAAAAGTATTTTAGGGCAACTCCTTCAAAACTGCTTCTATTTCAAACAGATACGTCGTTATTTTAGTCGGAAACTACAGGTGCCCAAAATCGATCACATGGTGTTCGCTGTCCAATCAAAAAGTTTTTCTACCACTGTTTCATTCGGTAGTACTCGTTGCCTCATGTTGTGAACTCTGGCTTGAAAGATGGGTGACATTTGTGTAACACAAGTGACGATTACGGACAATTTATTAAAGCAAGAAACAAAATTTAACGCTGTAAGTTGGCCAGAATGATAACGTACTACCACTGTACCAGTCTTTACGTACAGTGGAGCAGAGGGTCCAATTTTTTCACGGAAAGAGAGTAAAATTCGCCAACCGCAGGTAAACATGGCTCGGGTCAAAATACCGCTGCTGCTTGTGTTTATCATGTTAACAGTTTGTCAGTAACTGTGATAAAGTGTGTTTATGGATTATTTACTGCAGCAACAAGCTCTACCACTATAATTTAATGACAATAATAACACAGAACCGATCTGTCAGAAAAAATTAAAGATGAACCATCGTTCGTGGCGCTAACCAAGAAAAATGCGCAGACCGGTACCCATGCAGCTGTATTCACACAGGTTTGACTGCTTTGATCAAATCGTGATTGAGATAGATATATTCCCTTTGTTAGGGTGTAGGGCAAGAGTTTTTGTTTAAATTGACAAAGGAACCACATAGAAATGTAGAGGTCTTACACAACAAAACTTATATCATGACGTGGATCATTTTGCACTAATGCAAAAATTAAAAAGTTGTGGCACTGATTTGACTTCTCAGATCCCACGAAACCCCGGATGTTGTGACGTCACTCCCACCGAATTGATGGTAGTCCAGAGTGGGCTTGTGCAATTTTAACAAGTCCCAGGTGTCGGCAGCCGGTGGAAGACGGTCAGGTTTGTCACGCTTGAGTGGCCAGTGACCAGCCATGCATTCATCGAAGACCACTTTCCACTCAGCCTGATCACAATGATAATGGGATCAGAACTGACTAAGACTCAATAGCTGCTACTGTTGAAACCGGCATGGCGACATTATCAACCAGATAATAATAATAATAATAATAATAATAATAATAATAATTATAATAATAACAACAACAACAACAACAACAACAACAACAATAATAATAATAACAGTAGGACCTACTTATAAACACAGTGTAGTTGGCATAATATTATACAGTTAACTTAGTGGAGGGAAAAATCTATCGCACTTCTGCGTGGGACTGTGAGATGGGAAAATAGGGACATGCACCAAGGACTTATGCAAGTCTAGTTCACATGCGGCTTTCCATATTTGGGGCCCAGTAAGTGGATTGTGCTAATTTGTTTTTACGTCAATAGAGAATTTCAAAGTAAACAGAACAATGGTAGTGATTAGTCTGTATTGGCCCATTCTTCTGTCCATGGCTATTGATTTCCTGTTCCCTATGAGTGACCCTTGTCGGTGGGTCATTTGGTTTCCATGGGTCATGGACTAATGACTGTGCAAACAAGGACATGGTCCATTATCATGCCCATGCAAACAAACCCCATCTGTTCAGCACTGCCGAAACTATTCAGTGTAAACAAAAGCCTTGAGCTCAATTATCTCATATAAATTTTATGTTCACACATCTGAGTTTTTAGGAGCGTGTGGTTTAAGTTTCAAATTATCCAAAAATATTAAAATATGGTTAGAGGTTATCCAAAGGTGCTGGCTTCAGCTCTTCCACCTTAAAAATATATTTTTATGATAAGGCAAGATTAAGATTATTTTCGGTGTGAAAATACAAAGAAAATTAATCAGTTGTGGGAATTTTTGGACCAAAAAAGGAAATATGACCAACAAAGATAAGTGAATTAATGAACCAGTTGTGGAAAAAGGAAACAAAAATAACATGTCGTTATTTGCAAATATTATATCCACGGTTTATACAAAATCAGGTGCTGCTGAGAGTTTTTGTTCCTTTTTTATACAATGTTGTACAGTTAGAGGACCTTTAGTTTCCTGTGGAAGTTCATCTCATACTTTCGCGCCCATTTGTGTCAAATCTGAAGAATTTCGTCTCCTGCGTTTTGGTGTCGTGACGACAAATTTGTGATGACGATGATGGTCATGATGATGGTCATCATTATCTTTTGTATTGTGACTTGATTCTTGAATTTCAAGATGTTTATGTGGGCTTGGTGACGATAAGTTGCGAGTAGTTTTGTAAAGTTCTATGACTATTGGAGACGATAAAGATGAACTAAAAGGAATTTTTGAATATCGTTTTAATAAAAGGCTTTGATCCTTTCCACTCCACGAGGCTTATTACATGTAGGTCCTCGGCGTCACAAGTATCCTAAGTGTCAAAAAATACTTGTTATTTACTAAATGGTGTATTTGGAGTCTCATTGATCTACATTTAGCACAAGGCCGGGTTTTTGTCACTTGCCGCAATCAAATCAATTTTACACGAGTACCGATCATCAAACTTGGGTGTTGATTAATAATAATAATGATGATAATAATAATAATAATAATAATAATAATAATAATAATAATAATAATAATAATAATAATAATAATAATAATAATAGTAACAATAATAATAATAATAATGATTATTAAATAAGAAGCTTACAAAATTACTCACAACTTATCATCACCGAGCCTACATAATAGTAGTAGTAGTAGTAGTAGTAGTAGTAGTAGTAATAATAATGATAATAATATTATTATTATTGCTACTAATATTTTATTGTTATTATTATCATTATTATTATTAATATTACTAATATTTTATTGTTATTATTATTATTTTATTATTATAAATATTATTATTATTATTATTATTATTACTAATATTTTATTGATATTATTATTATTATTATTATTATTATTATTATTATTATTATTATTATTGTTATTATTATTATTATTATAAATCTTGTATGACCACCCCTATGATGCTAATTTTGCGACTTGGATGTTAATTTAATGAAAATTCCAGATGTTTTGCGAGAGTGACGCTTGGTGCGTGTTATGTCATCTGTTGTCACCTGCCAAATGGACAACTTAGAAGATGATAGACTGCTGTACTCCTGCTCACAGTCTATGCAAAGCACAATAGTTCCAAATTGACAATTTACCATGCACCATCCTACTATTTTAAATACATAAACGATTTACAAGCTTGACATAGAAAGCACGCATGTTTGAAGTGGTTTGTTTCATACATATGTTGAAAGTTAATGCTTTAGCTACACACTCCCGTAGATGGACCTGTGCGGAGCTATCTGTGTACAATTTTGAATCTGTATACTTGAAGTTCGATTAAAAGTAGCAATTGGCACAATGCGATAGCCAAAATGAGCAGAAGGAGCTGGGGCATGGGTTGGTAAGCAGACTCATCGGGCAAAAACCTTTACCCCAAACGCATATTAAAGTAGAAGGCTTTTTGCAGGATCCAAAACAATGCGAAATAGCCTTTAGACTTATATGTCTATGTCGTCTAAGAGCCGTGGAAAGTTGTTGACCCTGACAATTTTGATGGTCTCTGCTTCCTTGTGGTAACTGTAGGCATGCTGGTACTTGAATGAAAGGGCGGTTTACAAAGAATGTGGATGTAGTACCTTTGTCATTTCACAACACACAGACTTTTGTCTGAAATGGCTGCGAGACAATTAACATCTAGAAAACGATAACAAAAACCACGCCCCGTAACTACGCATTTATGATTGAAAATGAAATAAAGTGGTTTTCAAAATCCATTTAAAAGTCTAGGAATTGCCACGAAAGAAACCCGCTTAAAACCATGGAGCTTGGCGGTGATTATGATGATAATGGCGTTTAAACATCTCCACCTATAAATATAAAAACAAGAAAAAAAAGCGCTAAATTGTGTAATTTTTTTGTGAGGTTTGACCCATGGGTATGTGACAGCTCAATCTTAAGGCTTTCCTTACTGCCTTAAGTAGTTTAAAATGAGTGTCTGAAACTATACTATATATTACTATGTGCATTTATGTTTTTGCGTCAGTGAACGTTTTTCCAGTAAAAGTAAAGTAAAAGTAACCTTTAGTTGACCTGCAGTGCCCTGACTGTTAATTTTACACGCTGTCTTGTTCATCGGTTTTACTTCCTTTTGTCAAAATAATTTCAATGAAATTATGAGGCAAACACAGCAGTACAACTGCCAATAATCAACACCTTTCATCTGCAAGAAATATTGTTTACCCAGTCACGGGTAAATGAAAAAATTGCAAGTTAGAGGTAATTGAAGGAGAAAACAATCACAGTCACATTAACTAAAAGCATATACAGGTCCACATTAAAAAGGATAATTTGTTTTGTGGTAAGTTTTCTGCATTTCTACAAATGTTATATTAGTAACACCCTGGCATATTCTTCCTCCAACAAGCCTTGTCACAGCAGATAACTGTTGCTGTTGCTCACAGACAAGGTAGTAGTCGTAGCTGTAGGAAATTAAATTGCATGAATTCCATCAGATATGTTCCTATGCTTTTAGCATCGTTACGTAAGACGCACATTGTGAACATAGCGGGAACATGGAGTCGTTTCCAGTCTATTTCTTCAGAGGCTCCAGATTTGCCCAACATTTATCAGCCCATAATGTAAATAAACTGTTTCAGTGTGAATGTGTTTTTCTTTCACGGGGTGTATATTGCATCGCCAAAATATACATCACGTTGCTACAATATGCATGTGGTGTTCTATCATTACCTCTGCGAGTGTCCCAAAATATCAGTAAATAGGATAAATATCTTGTAGAAACTTTCAGACCCTTAGTTGTTGAAACATTCCTTGGTGAACATCCCAATACATACAATTTTTGGAGTGCAACTTTGTTCGGTAATGTACATAATTTACTGGCTTCAATTTGTTTAATAACTGAGTTCCTCTCAAGCGTGGACTGAAAGTCCATCAGTCTACCAGCTTTCATTTCCTAAACACAACAGGTTGATTTGCAACTTTTTGAACCATTTCTTCAGTATGCTGAACTGAACTGAAGAAAATGTGCATGTATCTGGGGCTTTTTACTGTTAACTATGTCAAGTTGTATTAGTGATCTGCAAAGAACATTAAGACTTTCAAAGAGTAAAACTGTTTACCGTTTTGCACGTATTATACGGATTTCCTGTTTTTATGTGGCCACCACACCTGACTGGCCCAGTCACTGAATTCACCCGTACAGACGTTTGTGTTGCAGGGGGGAGGGAGGGAAAAGTGTACGCTGCTTTGCTGTTATCTGCCACGAGACTCGGGTAACAGCTCAGCACACACATGTTTAAGTTAGTTTTACCTGCGGCAAGGTTCCACTTGTTCATTTTTTATGGATAATCTCCTATGGCTACTTCCCTTCTAGATCACAATTTGCAGAGTCCCAGGCTAACACGTCAAAATGTACAAAGACGCAGGACTACAGATTTTTTTTTCAGAAAAATGAAGTTAAAATACACCTCAAATGGAAGTCGCCCTACTCTGGTTTTTTTTTTTTTTTTTTTTTTTTTAAATATTTTTTTTTTTAGGATGAGTTTTCAATTTCAAACAGCTGTATCTTTGTTCCCATTTAAGTATACGGGGCATTGTTACTAGCTTGATCCGTATCACTCGGCACGAAACAACCTGTATGTACTGATAGATCCTTTTGTGAAACAGAGCTAAGTACTTTTAATGCAGAAATAAGCAGGTTGAAAATAATTAAACTGTTAAACAGTCATCGTCACACGCGCATTATTTGCCTTAATTACGTGGATCCAGTTTACCAGCGAGAACACACAATGCAACGCTTTAAGTAAGTTTTACAGAATAAGAATTTATTTTACTTGTAAAATGTTGATTCTGAAAGCTTTGCGTATCTATAAAACAGAAGATAGTAAATATCGTACGTTTATGTAATTCTCAATACACATAAATGTGGTCTTAAAATAGGTTGCATTTCATCTCATTATGGCCCAATACGAGTAGAACATCCGCAATCAAAATACATGTAAGTGTGTTCAGTTAAATGTTACAACAGTCATGCACCAATAGTTCAGAAAAGCAATACCCACATTCAAAAATTCCAACCCAACAATGACAGCAACGTCAAATGCAACAACCGACAGACTCAAAAATTACCGTACCAAACCATCAACATTCAGCTTTTAACACCAATGTGAAGAAACAAATTTCACCCCTGACTTGAAAGTCGGTCACCAATAAAAGGCAACTGATGGTTTCAAACTGGTCATCTTAAGCTTTGAAACATTTTTCATTAACTTATAAACTTGAGCTTTTTCATAACATATAGGCCTAGCCACTTACAATCCAAAATATATCACTTGTGCCAAAGATATAAACACAAATGGTAAACCTGTCACTTTTTGGTGTTGCCGACTTGCTAGTTAGCCTAGTTGACTGCAAAAGTATTAAAGGCCTACCTCCTTTTTGTGACTCTTATAAATCTGAAACATTATAAATGAACATTGATTCCCACAGGAACGCCCAAAGGTTCTAGTGTTGCGTCATTAATAAATATTTATTTTACTCCCCCAGCAACGCCCAACACTTGAAAGTGTTGAGTTATAATGTTGATTGTAGGTTTTGAAGGTACTACTGTAAAAACATTTCATTTATACTCACCGCCATTGAGTTATATGCAGCCGCATCTTTGGTCCACTCTCTTGAAGAAATGCCTCAGTCCTGTGTAGGCTTTTCCTTTAACACATCTTTGTTATTTCTTTTTACATTTATTCACTAACCTTCTTCCCTATTCATTAAGACTTCTGTTGAGCAATGTACAAGGCGAAGAAGACGAGGAAGAAGAAAACGAAGACGAAGAAAAGGAAGAAGTAGAAATTAGCCTTTTCTACATATATTGCATGAACCAAAAACAACTGGCACTAGTTAAGTTCGTCATGAGCAGATACCCGCCAAATATACATGAAAAAGAAAAGGGACTTGACATGTTTTTTGCTAGCCAAAAAAGTAGAATGTAATGATCAACACTTTAAAGTAAGAGCGTCGATAGCTTTGACATATAGTTCATATTAACATATTCAGACCTCTTTGACGGTAACACGTATGAGGCTAAATTTAATCTAACGACAGTTAAGGTTCCGCATTGTATTAATGAAGTTTTGACAAATGGATGTACCACCTGTATTTAGAAAGACTTCAGCTTTTATATTTCATAAATCTATCATTAACCATTAAACGGTTTAATATATATATATATATATATATATATATATATATATATATATATATATATATATATATATGTATATATATACACACACACACACACACACATATATATATATATATATATATATATATATATATATATATATATATATATATATATATATATATATATATATATATATACATATATATTCTATTATGATGTTACTCCGCGACGAGGGACTGACCAATGTCAATGCGGACTGAGAAGTCATGATATAACGACCAAAATACCCCGCGACACTGCTGTTTCCATTTATTTTTATTAGACAGGCCCATCCAATGGTTCGTCATTGTAGAAAAATGGCGAAACATTCATGTTTTAGATAGGCAACATTTATTCCGTAATATGCGTGTACGTATGCAGAGAATGATACATGTATTAGGATGTTTTACAATCATTTCATTTTATAAATTTTAAACAGTCATAGCTACAAAACTGATATATGCACATTAATGCATGAGTCACAACAAAACGGGTTGCAGGTGTATTTATGTATTGATAGAAATAACACGTAATTCATCTTAAAAAAATGGATATTGTTAGCTGGGTACCCATGCAAAATATGTCGTACCAAAATGCTTACATAGTGGCATATGTTTTGAAATGTCTTCATATAGGTAATACACAATATTTCAACGTATTATCTGGAATTTTTTCTTCAAATTTTAAAATATTTATGTCGAAGTTTACAATACCTTTATTTGTCTCTTTGCATGTATAATTTTATGTCTGGCATACGAAAATGTGTTACAAATAATGAAATTCTTTGCTTTCAATATATTTGTGTGAAAGGTAGTCTTCCAAAGTAATACATTCCATTTCTTCCAAAAGTTAAAAAAAAATGTTTTAATATCACTCAGTAACACTCTTAGCCACTCATAATTCTTAATTTGTGCATCATATGACGCTGCATTTTTTCTTTTTTTAATTGATTTTGTTGTGTGATTTTGCTATTTTTGCCTTCTTCTCCATAACTGTCACTCAGATTAAGCTGACACTTGGTAGATATGCTTCTTGTGAAAAGGTCAAACAAAGGTGTTCTCTGCGTGGCACTGCTGTGGATTTCTGATTTTTAACGATCATTTTTCAATTCAGGTATTTATTGGTAAATGCACCTTCCCCATTGATTACTAGTCAGTGGGTATTCTTATGTTACTTCACATTTTCGAGTCCTCTTCTGAAACAGTCAGCCAGAT